>JAHHZJ010000486.1:0-41778 GCA_021437245.1 Aegilops speltoides | reverse complement strand
CAAACTCATAACTCAAATATTCGCCGTGATCAGATCGTAGAAACTTTATTTTCTTGTTACGATGATTTTCCACTTCACTCCAAATTCTTGAACTTTTCAAAATGTGTCGATTTAGGTTTCATTAAGTAGATATACCCATATCTACTCAAATCATCTGTGAAGGTAAGAAAATAACGATACCGCCACAAGCTTCAACACTCATCGGACCGCTTACATCAAGATGTATTATTTCCAATAAGTCGTTGGTTCGCCCATTGTTCCGAGAACAAAGTGTTAGTCATCTTTCCCATGAGGCATGGTTCGCAAGTATCAAATTATTCATAATCAAGTGATTCCAAAAATCCATCTGCATGGAGTTTCTTCATGCGCTTTACATCAATATGACTTAAACGGGAAGTGCACAAGTATGTTGCACTATCATTATTAACTTTGCATCTTTTGGCAGCAATATTATGAATATGTGTATCACTACTGTCGAGATTCAATAAACCATTCACCTTGGGTGTATGACCACGTAAGGTTTTATTCATGTAAAATGTAACAACAATTATTCTCCGACTTAAATGAATAAACCGTATTGCAATAAACATGATCTAATCATATTTATGCTTAACGAAACACCAAATAACATATATTTTAGGTTCAACACTAATCCCAAGGTAGAGGGAGTGTAATGGCGATCGTATCAACCTTGGAATCACTTCCAACACACATCGCCACCTCACCCTTAACTAGTCTTTGTTCATTCCGCAACTCCCTGCTTCGAGTCACTAATCTTAGCAACTCGAACCAAGATCAAATACCCTGGGCTACTACTAACACTAGTAAGCTACACATCAATAATCAGATATCAAATATACCTTTGTTCAATTTGCCATCCTTCTTATCCGCCAACTATTTGGGGTAGTTCCGCTCCAAAGGACCATTCCACTTGTGAGAAGCACTCAGTTTTAGGCTTAGGTCTAGCTCGGGCTTCTTCATGGGAGTGATAGCTTGGGTGCCATTCTTCTTGAAGTTCCCTCTTCTTTCCTTTCCTTTTTCTTGAAACTAGTGGTCTTGTTTAATCATCAACACTTGATGTTATTTCTTGATTTCTACCTTCGCCAATTTCAGCATCACGAAGAGCATGGGAATTGTTTTTGTCATCCCTTGCATATTATAGTTCATCATGAAGTTCTAGTAACTTGTCGATAGTGACTAGATAACTCACAATCACTATCTTATCTCGAAGATTAACTCCCACTTGATTCAAGCGATTGTAGTACCTGCACATTCCGAGCACATGCTCACCGGCCGAGCTATTCTCCTCCATCTTGTAGGCAAAGTACTTGTCAAGGGTCTCATACCTCCGACACGAGCATGAGTCCGAAATACTAATTTCAACTCTTGAACATCTCATATGCTCCGTATGCTCAAAACATTTTTGAAGTCCCGGTTCTAAGCCATAAAGCATGGCGCACTAAACTATCAAGTAGTCATCATGCCGAGCTTGTCAAATATTCATAACATCTCAGAGACCGCCTCTCGCAATAGGTCCTGCACCTAGCGTGCATTAAGGACATAATTCTTCTGTGCAGCAATGAGGATAATCCTCAAATCATGGACCCAATCCGCATCATTGCTAATATCATCTTTCAACTTTTCTAGGAACATATCAAAATATATAGGAGCTATATCATGAAGCTATTGATCTACAACGTAGATATGCAAATACTATCAAGACTAAGTTCATGATAAATTAAGTTCAATTAATGAAATTACTTAAGAACTCCCACTTAGATAGACATCCCTCGAGTAATCTAAATGATCACGTGTTCCAAATCAACTAAACCATGTTCGATCATCACGTGAGATGGAGTAGTCATCATTGGTGAACATCTCTATGTTGATCATATCTACTATATGATTCACGCTCGATTTTCGGTCTCCAGTTGTTCCGAGGCCATGTCCAGACATGCCAAAGCTCATCAAGTTTAACCCGAGTATTCCGCATGCAAAACTGTCTTGCATCCGTTATATGTGAATGTAGAGCCTATCACACCCATCATTACGTGGTGTCTCAACACGATGAATTGTCGAACTGCATACTCAGGAGAACACTTATACCTTGAAATTTTAGTAAGGATCATCTTATAATGCTACCACCGATTAAGCAAAATAAGATGCATAAAAGATAAACATCACATGCAATCAAAAATGTGACATGATATGGCCATCATCATCCGCTTTGATCTCCATCTCCAAAGCACCGCCATGATCTCCATCATCACCAGCTTGACACCTTGATCTCCACCGTAGCGTCAGGGTCGTTCTTCGCCAACTATTGCTTCTACAACTATCTCTAATGCATAGTGATAAAGTAAAGCAATTACATGGCGCTTGCATTTAGTACAATAAAGCGACAACCATAAGGCTCCCGCCATTGTCGATAACTTTTACAAAACATGATCATCTCATACAATAACGATATCACATCATGTCTTGACCATATCACATCACAACATGCCCTCGCAAACAAGTTAGACGCCCTCTACTTTGTAGTTGCAAGTTTTACGTGGCTGCTACGGGCTTCTAGTAAGGATCGTTTTACCTACTCATCAAAACCACAATGGTGTTTCATCAAGTTTGCTGTTTTAACCTTCAACAAGGACCGCCATAGTCAAATTCAATTCAACTAAAGTTGGAGAAACAGACACCCGCCAGCCACCTTTATGCAAAACTAGTTGCATGTCCGTGGAACCGGTCTCATGAACGTGGTCATGTAAGGTTGGTCCGGCCGCTTCATCCAACAATACCACAAATAAAAATAAGACATTGGTGGTCGAAGTATGATGATCACCGCCCACAACTCTTTGTGTTCTACTCGCATATCATCTACGATAGACCTGGTTCTCGATACTATTGTTGGGGAACATAGCATGCAATTTCAAAGAATTCCTACGCCCACGCAAGATCTATCTAGGAGATGCATAGCAACGATAGGGGAGAGTGTGTCACGCATCTCATAGACCGAAAGTGGAATCGTATGACAACGCGGTTGATGTAGTCGAACTTCTTCTCGCTCCGACCGATCAAGCACCGAACGCATAACACCTCCGAGTTTTGCTCACATTCAGCTCGATGACATCCGTCAACTCTTGATCCAGCAAAGTGTTGAGGGAGAGTTCCACGGCACGACATGCGCAGGACGGTATCTCAAGTGATCCGCAGGCTTCACCTAAGCACTACAAAGATATGACCGGAGGCTTAAATCAGGAGGAGGGAGCTGCACACGACTAACAATTGTTGTTGTGTCTCTAGCACCCCCCATATATATAGGTTGGAGGGGAGGAGGCAGCCAAGGGGCGCCCAAGTAGGAGGAATCCTACTTGGGCACCTCCCACCCGGCCTCCCCTTCCATATTCATCCGAGGGGGAAGGAAGGAGGAGGATGAGAGAAGCGGGGAGGCTGAATTGCTCCCCTCCTCTCTCTCTTCCCCTTCCTTCCCCCTTATTTTGGCCTACATGGCACCAGCCCCCTAGGGGCTGGTCTGTCCCCACCTTGGCCCATTAGGCCCATGTAGTTGCCGGGATGCCCGAACCCCATCCGGTGACCCGATATGTACCCGCACCCCTGCACTTACGGTGTCCGAATACCATCGTCCAATATATGAATCTTCACCTCTCGACCATTTCGAGACTCCTCATCATGTCCATGATCTCATCCGGGACTCAACAACGCTCGTCACCAAATCACATAACTCATATAATACAAAATCGCCATCGAATGTTGCTGCAGACCCTATGGGTTCGAGAACTATGTTAACATGACCGAGACACCTCTCCAAATAATAACCAATAGCGGAACTGGATGTTCATATTGGTTCTACATATTCTACAAAGATCTTTATCGGTCGCACTGTGAATGACAACATATGTTGTTCCCTTTGTCCATCTCAGATGTTACTTGCCCGAGATTCGATCATCGTGATCTTCATATCTAGTTCAATCTCTTTACCGCAAGTCTCTTTACTTGTTCCAAATACATCATCCCACAACTAACTCATTATTCACATTGCTTGCAAGGCTTCTTGTGATGTGTATTATCGGAGGGCCTAGAGATACCTCGTCGATACTTGACCGACAAACCTAATCTTGATTTATGCCAACCCAACAAACACCTTCGTAAATACCTATAGAGCATATTTATAACCACCCAGCTACATTGTGACGCTTTGATAGCACACAAGGCATTCCTCCGTATCCGGAGTTGCACAATCTCATAGTCAAAGGAATATGTATTTCACATGAAGAAAGTAATAGCAATAAACTGAACAATCAATATGCTAAGCTAACGGATGGGTCTTGTCCATCACATAATTCTCCTAATGATGTGATCCTGCTCATCAAATGATAACACATATCTATGGTTAGGAAACTTAGCCATCTTTGATTAACGAGCTAGTCTAGTAGAGGCTTACTAGGGACACTGTGTTTTGTCTATGTATTCACACATGTATCAAGTTTCCGTTAATACAATTTCGCATGAACACTAAACATTTATCATGATATAAGGAAATATAAAATAACAACTTTATTATTGCCTCTTGGGCATATTTCCTTCAGAAATCGGCCATCATCATCACCAACAATCCTCTCATCGAGAGGGGTCAATCTCCATCAACATCTTCACCAAAGACCATCTTCTCTCCAAACCCTAGTTCATCTCTTGTATCCAATCTTTGTCTCGTAACCTTAGATTGGTACATGGGTTGCTAGTAGTGTTGATTACTCCTTGTAGTTGATGCTAGTTGGTTTATTCGTGGAAAGATCATATGTTCAGATCCTTAATGCTAATTATTACCCCTTTGATTATGAACATGAATATGCTTTGTGAGTAGTTACGATTGTTCCTGAGGACATGGGGGATGTCTTGTTATAAGTAATCATGTGAATTTGGTATTCGTTCGATATTTTGATGAGATGTATGTTGTCTTTCCTCTAGTGGTGTTATGTGAACGTCGAGTACATGACACTTCACCATGATTTGGGCCTAGGGGAAGGCATTGGGAAGTAATAAGTAGATGATGGGTTGCTAGAGTGATGTGCTTAAACCCTAGTTTATGTGTTTCTTCGTAAGGGCTGATTTGGATCCATATGTTTCATGCTATGGTTAGATTTATCTTAATTCTTCTTTCATAGTTGTCGATGCTTGCAAGAGTGGTTAATCATAAATGGGAGGCTTGTACAAGTAAGGACAACACCCAAGCACCAGTCCACCCACATATCAAATTATCAAAGTAACAAACGTGAATCATATGAGCATGATGAAAACTAACTTGACAATAATTCCTATGTGTCCTCGGAGCGCTTTGCTTTATATAAGAGTTCATTCCATGCTTGTCCTTTGCTGTAAAAAGGATTGGGACACCTAGCTGTACCTTTGATACAGTTGTCACTTGTTACCCGTTATGAATTATTTTATCACAAAACTATTTGTTACCGATAATTTCAGTGCTTGCAGAGAATACCCTGCTAAAAATTGCTTGTCATTTCCTTCCGCTTCTCGTTGGGTTCGACACTCTTACTTATCGAAAGGACTATGATAGATCCTCTGTACTTGTGGGTCATCAAGACTTTTTATGGCGCTGCTTCGGGAGTGAAGCGCTTGGTAAGGAAAAATTTATATAGTGTGCTGAAATTTATCGTCACTTATTGCTATGGAAAATGATCCTTTGAGGGGTTTGTTCGGGTATCTTCACCCCAAATGTAAGAACAAAGAGTTTCACCTCAACCCATCGAACCTACTAAAAATATTTATTATGAAATTCTTCGGTATAATAGAGAAACTGTTAGCTAATCCTTATGCAAGAGATGAAACAAGACATCCCGATATGCATCTAATCTATGTGGATGAAGTGTGTGGATTATTTAAGCTTGCAGATTTGCCCAAGGATGAAGTCAAGACGAAAGTCTTCCATTTATCTTTGAAGGAGAAGACATTGATATGGTATAGGATATATGATGATATTGGGACTTGAATTGCAATCAATTGAAATTGGAATTTCATCAAAAGTTTTATCCTATGCATCCGGTTCATCGTGACCGAATTATATATATAAGTTTGGGCCTCGTGGAGGAGAAAGTATCGCCAAGCTTGGGGAGGCTTAAGTCAATGTTATATTCATGCCCCAATCATGAGCTCTCAAGAGAAATTATTATTCAAAACTTTTATGCTCGGCTTTCTCGTAATGATCAATCCATGCTCGATACTTCTAATCGGTTCTCTTATGAAGAAGACTATTGAATTCAAATGGGATCTCTTGAAAGTATTAAACGCGACCGATTAGGAACTCGACGAAGGTAAGGAGTCGTATAAACCTTAAGTTTGATTGTGTTAAATCTTTTATGGATACCGATGCTTTTCATGAATTTAGCACTAAATATGGACTTGACTCGAGATAGTAGCTTCTTTCTCGTGAATCATTTGCTACTCATGTTGATCTCCTAAGGAGAAGTGGTTTAAATATCATCCTCCCATTGAAGTTAAAATAGTAGAACCCATTAAAGTCAAGAGGAAACTATTACTTATAATGTTGATCCCGTTATTCCTATCGCTTATATTGAGAAACCACCTTTCCTCGTTAGAATAAAGGAACATGCTAAAGCTTCAACTGTGGTTCGTAAGAGTTATACTAGAACACCTACACCCCTAACAAATTAAAGTTGAACCTAGTATTGCTATGGTTAAAGATATCTTGGTCATTAATATTGATGGGCATGTTATTTACTTCTATGATGAAGCTTCTAGAATTGCTAAACCCAATGATAAAGATAAACATAGACCTGTTGTTGGCATGCCTGTTGTTTCTGTTAAAATAGGAGATCACTGTTACCATGGCTTGTGTGATTTGGGTGCTAGTGTGAGTGCAATCCCATTTACTTTATACCAAGAAATCATGAATGATATTGCACCTACTGAGATAGAAGACATCGATGTTACTATTGAGCTTGCTAATAGAGATACTATATCACCAATTGGGATTGTTAGAGATGTTGAAGTCTTGTGTGGGAAAATAAAAGGGACATTTACATATGTGCCCCTAACTTGAACCCACTAGTCAGATTTGCCCCTAATTTTCAGGTATGCTCAGTTTTGCCCCTCTTCCATTAGTGTCACTTATAGAAATGCCCTTCCGAGCCGCTACCATCTAGTCAAAGGGTGTTGACCGCTATCCGGGCGCTTGTTGACATTTTTCCACTGACTACATGTGTCACTTATGTGGGACCCATCAAGAAAAACAAAAATAAAAACCATATCCACTCTCTCACTCACTTACATGTGGACCCATCACGTAAAAAGAAAAAACTCAAACCATCGGCGTTAAGCCGGGCGAGCCACGGCAGAGGGCATGGGAGCCCCGTCCACGAATCAAACGGCGATGATTTCATCTCGCTACCGGCTTGCTCGAACTCGAATCAAGTGGCGGTGGACGAGCAGTGGACGGCCGAGTGTCGGCCATGGCCGAGGCCAGCAGCGCACCGGTCAAGCATGGTGGCAGAGGGGCCGAAGGCACGGGAGAGGGGTAGAAGGCATCGGAACAGGCCTCACCAAGGCATGCCAGAGTGGTATAAAGGAATCTCGAGGCCCGATGGCGAGCACATGTACCTGCCTACGGTCACGGAGCGAGGTGCGGTGGAGGAGGGCTGACAAGAGGGCTCATCGGCGAAGTTGTCCGAAGATCCACGGCGACATATGGATCTCGTGAATGGTAATTTAGTGCCAGGGATCTTGGACGACGCATTTAATCGAAGATGGCAGCCAATCCGACGATTCGGGCGAGATGTCTTCTGCTGAGAAGTTGAAGGGCACCCGACGCCTCAATCTTCAGCTGCAGGATTCCTACTTGACGACGGCATCGGGACATGGCGGTGCGGCCTCTCGACGACATTGGCCACGGAGTGGCGACGGTCGTGAGCACGTGAGCGACATGCCCTCGCCTTGGCAGAGGGGAAGGATGACCAACCAGCTGGGTGGCCTTTGTCGGGCCGCCCGGGCCAAAAGGTAAGCGTGTCCTTTCTCTTTATTTTTAATTTCTGTTTTATTTTTTTCCAGGCAAAATGTCCAAGAGACGCTTAGAAAACGGTCAACGCCTTTGACCGACTTCAGAACGGCTCGTAGGGGCATTTTCATAAGTGGGACTAACGGCAGAGGGGCAAACCGAGCATACCCAAAATTAGGGCAAACCGAGTAGTGGGTTCAAGTTAGGGTAGAACTGAATTTGCCCAAAATAAAATACCCTACTGATTTTCTAGTTCTTGGTTCCCCACAAGATGATATTTATCTCATTATATTTGATAGACCTTTCTTGAACCCCTTAATGCCAAAATAGATCGTGAGAAAGAAACTGTTAGTGTATGTTTTGGGGATGTGTCTTATGAGTTTAATTTCTCCAAATTTCTTAGACAACCCCATGATAAAGAATTGCCTAGTAAAGATGAAATGATTGGTCTTGCTTCTATTGCCATGCCTCCTACCGATCCTTTAGAACAATATTTGCTAGACCATGAAAATGATATGTTCATGAATGAAAGAAAGGAATTAGATGAGATTTACTTTAAATAGATGCCTGTTTTGGAACACAATTTGCCTATTGAGACTCTTGGAGATCCTCTACCACCCAAGAGTGATCCTGTGTTTGACCTTAAACAATTACCTGATACTCTGAAATATGCTTATCTTCATGAGAAAAAGATATATCATGTTATTATTACTACTAACCTTTCAAAGGCATGAAGAAAATAAATTATTGAAAACTCTCAAGAAGCATCGCAGCCTATTGGATATACTTTGATGATCTTAAGGTCCTTAGTCCTACTCTATGTCAAGACAAAATTAATATGGAACCCGATGCTAAACCTGTTGTTGATCACCAAATGACTGTTGAATCCAAAATGAAAGAAGTGGTAAGAAATGAAATATTAAAGCTCCCGGAAGTGTATAATTTATCCTGCTATCGATAGTAGACGGTAAGTCCTGTTCATTGTGTCCCCAAGAAGGAGGTATTATCACAGCCTAATGATAAAAATGAATTGATTCCACAAAGAATTGTCACAGTTATAGAATGGTTATTGATTTTAGAAAATTGAACAAAGCTACTAGGAAAGATCATTATCCTCTACCTTTTATTGATCAAATGCTACAAAGACTATCAAAACATACACACTTCTGCTTTCTAGATGGTTATTCCGGTTTCTCCCAAATACTTGTGTTATAAGAGGATCAAGTAAAACTACTTTTACTTGCCCTTTTGGTACCTTTTGCTTATAGATGTATGCCTTTTGGTTTATGTAATGCACCGCTACTTTTCAAAGATGTATGATTGTTGTATTCTTTGACTTTTGAGAAAAGATTGTTGATGTTTTCATGCATGATTTTTCCGCTTATGGAACTTCTTTTGATGATTGCTTACAACCATGATCGAAGTTTTGCGAGATGTGAAGAAACTAATCTTGTCTTGAATTGGGAGAAGTGCCACTTTATAGTTAATGAAGGTATTGTCTTGGGTCATAAAATCTCCGAAAGAGGTATTGAAGTTGATAAAGCTAAAGTTGATGCTATTGAAAAAATGCCGTGTCCTAAAGATATCAAAGGTATAAGGAGTTTCCTTGGCCATGCTAGTTCCTATAGGAGGTTTATTAAAGACTTCATAAAATTTCTAGGCCTCTCGCTAATCTCTTGCAAAAAGGTGTTCAATTTGTTTTTGATGATGATTGTGTAGAAGCATTGAAATACTTAAGAAAGCCTTGATCTTTGCATCTATTGTTCAGCCACCGATTGAAATCTACCTTTCAAATTATGTGTGATGCTAGTGCACTACTATATGATGTTGCTAACGCGTGCTACAATTAGAGACCTTCGACAAACTGCGTAGCGATGCAATAATCGCAAACGGTGATGTAAAACCCGTAAAAAGATGCAAAATGTTTATGATGACGGATGCATCAAACACGATTCAGAATTTAGTTGCGTAGCGATAGGTATACAGCTCAGTTCAATGAACTGTTATGCATTTAGGTAGAAGAATGTAAATGGGCAGCCATATGAAGGTGTGTGCAATATACAAAATATGGTTCACTCGGATGAACTGTTTGTGATTAGGCGGAACAAAAGAAACGCCAACCAGATCAAGGTGTAAAAGGATAGACGGAAAACAATTCACTCGGATGAACTGTTTGTGTTGAGCCAAGATAATGTAAACGGTTCAATTTAACAAGATTTGTGTGATACGCGACAAATAGGTCTGTAATCAAAATGTGCTAAGACCATAATAACACAAACGATTGCTAATAAGACATGTGTGTGTGCGAGGGATTGCATAGAGAACAACAATATATATATATAAATATAGGGAATGATTAATTATATTGCTTAATTAATATTAGATTAGATTTTGATTAGGTTTATATATGTGATTAGGTGAAAGTGGTAGATGTGATTTATTTTTTATCTTGAATAGTATTTACTATTCACTAGGTAGGCACTATTCACAAAAGTTCTTTACTATTTAAAACACTATTTGGAATAGTATTTTCACTATTCACAGAATATTTAATTCAATATGATTACCTTCACGCTCTAACTAGATTATTTATTTGATACAGATCTATTCTGGCTGACAAGGCCAACAAATCAATCAATTTAATGTACGCAGGGTGTAAAATCCTACTCAAGATTCACCATATTTATCATTATGTTGTATCGATGTAGCTAGTTATGTTCACTTAGCAGCTTTTAATTGCAAATTTATGGGTTAAATTCCTATCGCCTTCCCAGCAGTTCCACCCAAGGAACACTTTCACGGCCACAAGGTTCTCATTCAAACGCCACTGGATACACAGAGAACTACACACGCAGAGGTTTCTCCTATAGGATCCCTAGCATAAGAACTCGTCCCATAAATTCATAAATAAAAGCACTAAGTGAAACCAAGAAACTACATCATTTCAACAACATAATTTACATATGGTTTTCCTTTCGAGGCCCCAAGGGATTACACACAACTAGAAAATTACCTTCAAACTCTTGGCTTAACTAAGCGCCTTCTTGGCTATTACTAGTAGTGGTGGTGGCTAGACTACAAAGGAAGTGGTGCTCTGGTGGAGAGTCTGGACGCTCTGAGTGCTTCGTGCTCTCTTGTCTTGTGTCCTCTTCTTGAGCCCAGCGTCTCCTTTTATAGCCGCGAGGGGTGGCTGCAAGGTGGCCTTCGGGAGCCTTCCTTCACTTATTTTACACACGGTAGCATGCACACGTGTCCTACTAGGGTATACGCGTGTCCTTCTAATAGTATAGAAAAGTGCGAGAGAGTGCCGACAAGCTTCAATCTTCGTGAATCTTTGCTTTCTTCACGTGGCATTGTCTCTCGTGAATAATTGGCTGGTCTTTGTGTACCAGCTTTGCTCTTCGCCATATAGATCTTCATGCGATTAGCCTTGAGAGCTTCTTCGCCTTCAAGAATCCTTGTGCCGCTTTATGCATATACATGCCAAGGCTGCTTACATTTTCAACATTGCTTAATATTATTATTTATTTATTTTATAAATATTTTTATTTTAATTTATTTTATTATTATTTTTACAGGGGTCTTCCCTGCCCATATGATTGATAATACCTTGTCAATATTTAAAGGACCTATTATGGAATTTCTAGCAATATTCGGTCGGTATAGGTCCTCCGCTACCAATAATTGATAGCAATATCAATATATGCAGTTTGGGCTTTATTCGTGTCGCCCATGCCCTCGCTATGTCCATATGATCATCATCATTTAACAGATTGAAATCATATTTTCATCACATTATTTCTTTATTTCTTCAAAATTTTCATCCATTTCTTGCCTTAATTCTTTTAATATTTCCTCCTTTAATTCTTTTCTTTATTATCTTTGAAAATTCTTCAAACCTTTTATCCATTTCTTGATCTATATATTCACTGCCTAAAGGGTCAAGCCCTTTAGAAGGCATTCTTGATATGTCTTATATTTTGGGGATTCTTCTTTCTTTATATTTTTTGAGCTCGATGCCTCCCCCTTTGTGGGAGTTGGTGAAGCAGGTATGCCTCTTTTCATTTGGATATAGTTTTTAGCCTTTGGGTCAATATAATAATCTGGTCCTAATACCTTCCTTTCCCAAAGTAAGGCCTCATCTATACTGTAATATCTTTTGAATGTTAAATCTTGTCCATTTCTTTTTGCATCTAATTTTTCAATCATAATATTTTCCCATTCCAAATATATGCCAGGTTTCTTTCCATCGAATATAAGATATAGAGTTTCTCCTTTTGGTATTTCATCCTTTTCTGGCTTTGGCACATTTTTGTTTAATTCATTAAAATATTTGGCCAAACTGTTGAGAATTGATAAAAAATATCCTTTTTACTCTCTTTTGAGAGTATATTGGTACCAAAAGTTATCCAATATGCATCTTTGAGCTTCATCAAGCTTGATATGGGCTTTCGGCTTGAAATTGAATGTATTTGGCTGAAACATTTTCAGCCTATTGTCTTCTCCAAAGAAGAGATATTCATCCTTGTTGGAGAATAATCCTCTCCTCATTTCTGCAAATTTGATGCACGAGAAAATATGTTAGGTAAGGTATTATCCTTCCCTTTAATATGCTAAAAATAACTTTATAACCATTCCCAGCTATAGTGTCTTCAAATAAAACCCATCTTCTGGTTGAGCTTTTCTTACCATTAATTTTATTGTAATATCGACATATAGCTTCACAAATACTCAAGACTATAAATTCTTTAAATCCTAGATATAGCCTAAATGCATTTATTGCATTTACAACTCGCAAGGATTTCCTATCAATATTGTTTACGTCTTTAGTTTGTAACTTCCTGAAGCATATCTGCATATTTTTTCATCTGCTTTTGGCGAGTATTTATTGGGTTTTTGTTTGAGTATCGCACCCCATCCTACCTTATATGCATCTGTCTCGATTATAAAATAATTGTCTTCTAGAGGCAATTCTAGGGGTTTTAAATTCTTGACCTTTTCCTTGATGGACTTTACTAATTTTATATGTTCTTTATTGAAGTATCTTTGACCATTTTTTTTAATTTAGCATATAAAGGTCCTGCTAGCTTTGCTAAGTTATCTATATAGTTTCGCGCATAGTTTGCAATTCCTAAGAACTATTGTAAAACCTTTTTATCACTCATATTATCAGGAAACTCTAATATTTTCTTTGCAATATGTTCTTGTAGATATATCTTTCGTTCTCCTATTTCATGACCAAGGAAATTTATTTTCTCTTTGCAAATTTCCATCTTCTTTTCAGATAGTATGAGCCCATTTTGTTCTACCTTTCGAAAGAACACTTCAAGATGGGCTATATGCTCTTTGTATGATTTTGAGAATACTAACAAATCATCTACGTATACTAATATAAATGCTTGATTCTCATTAAATATATTTTGCATCTTTCTTTGAAATAGTACATGTGCATTCTTTAGGCCTAATGGCATTACTAGCCATTCATAATGGCCTTGTGGACAAGTAAATGTTGTCCAAGGAATAGACTCTTCACCATTTTTACTTGCCAAAATCCTGCCTTTAAGTCTAATTTGGAGAAATATTTACTTCCTTGTATTCTGTTAATCCATACCGCTTATGTTGTATGTATCGTCAATTGTATTATCATTAAGCCTTTTAAAGTTAATTACCATTCTAGATTTACCTCTAACTTCTTCAAAGATGATTTCTAACTATAAAAGCAGCAGATCAAGAGGGCTTCGCTTTCTTATAGCTTTTAACTTTAATAACTCTACAATATGCATTTTGAACTCTTCGATATCTTTAGGAGTTGCTTCTATTGGTCCCGACTTAATTATATAATCTGGATTTATGATATTTATTTTGCAAACTATAGAGTTCTTATCCCAATGTTTTATTGGTATTTCTCCAATAATTTGTATGCTTTCTAGTCTTTGCACAATCTTATCTATATCCTTTCTAGATTTTATATCTCTGTACTAATTTGGAGAGAATGATTGCAACCCAATGCATTCTGTATATGTATTTTCTATATGATATTCTTCTATGGTCTCACTAAGTTCTTCATCTTTACGTAATTCAAGGATCCGGACTTGTGCTATATTCATCATCTAAATTAGATATTCTACATTTTGCAAAGACTTTCTTTGTTTTCGCATGACATCGATATGTATGGAACATTATCTTGATAAGGGATAAATGTTACCCCCTCTTCATGTATGGTTGTGGTTTGTAAAGATTGTTGTAAAAATCTTAACCCTATTATCATGTCATCATTTATTACTGATAAATCTCTTATTGTAATTTCATCTATTATATATTTTGTGCCATTTATGTAAGCTTCAACATTATATGCTAGCTGATTATGTATTTTCTTTATTCCTGACATGTCGGTAGATACTTCAGCTTTATTATCATCTATAGTTTCAACTATTTCGGGACATCTCATAAAATATTTATCATGGATGATATTCTTAGTGCAACCAGATTCTAATAGTGCCAGATTTTATATGAAATATTCGCTTCGTAACAATCTTAATCGATCCTTATTCCTAACACTTCTTTGAATGGTAATCGAACAATATATTTGTTTCCAAAACTAGTAATTGCATCCTTCAATTGTATTAATTTGTCTCCTTTTTTATCCCTTACTATTACCATTTGCTCTTTCATTTTAGTGTTTTTTGGAACATTATTATTTTGCTCTTTACTATTTTCTAACTCATCTTTAAGTTTTTCTAGCTCTGCTTCTAGCTTATTTATTCTATTTTCTAAATTTCTAACCCTACTGGATAATATTCGCTCGTCTGGTTCTAATTCCATCTCTTGTCTCCACTTTTGATTAATGGCTCTTAGACATGAGGAACATGCTTGTTTTAAACACAAGCTACATGTAAACCTATTATCTTGGCTTGGATAATATATACAGAAAGCACATTTTATGTTATAATCACCTTTTCCTCTAATCCAATCATGTTCACAATCTACTTGGTTCATCATTTCAATTTTTAAACCGGCTAAATCATCTATTAGGTCTATTTCATCTTCACTTGATTCATATTCGAGCCTCATTTTCTACTTCATCTGCTTTCTATAATAGAATATATTGACTCATCGCCTTTTATTTCATCATCACATACTAATATATTTTCATTAATACTATCTATAATTAACACTCTCTTGTTCTTCATATTTGCTAGAGTATCTTTTCCGGTCTTTATTAGGGCAAGTTCTACTTAGATGATCTGGTGAGTTACATATGAAACACCTGCATGTTTTATCATAGGTTTTCTTAGGATTATATCTTCTTACATTTCTTCTATGCAAGAATGGGGCTCTATTGTCCGATCTTCTTAAGAAATATCTTTTCTTTGTTCTAAAATTTCTATTATCTCTCTTTGTGGTTCATAATATTTTTTTCCTATGCCTTTCTTCTCCATATGTAAGTGGTATTTGAACTATGTTATTGCAAAAATTATAATCTGATTTCTTCATAGATCTTTGGGCTTGAATACTAGTACACACCTTTCTTAATTGTTTGAAAACAAATGTTACAGCTTGAGATATGTTTACCACGCTTCCCGCCGCTTTCCTTTTTATATTCTTCAAATATTATTGAACCTAGGGATCGTGCAACTTATTAAAATATCTTTCTACTACGCCTACATTAAAACCTTGTTTAGCAAAGAGTAGCATTATACAAATAATGCTGGGAAAACTCTTTAATACCTTTCCAGCTAGTTAATGTTAATTTTTCTATTTCTCTTAACCTTTCATTTTGCAATGAGGTATGCCCAAATTCTGGATCTTCTCGCTATGATCATATTTGATATAACATTCGCAGTTATTAGGTTACTTCCTCGCCTTTTTAATTCTTCATATTGACTAGGGTATGATTCTACCCATTGTTCCCAAAGAACTTTTACAGATTCTCCTAAAATGTTTCAAGATATGTTAACATATCTTCTACCTTAGTGCCTATGCTATACTGATTTTGTATATATTTTTGTACTATTAAACCTTTCCATATGCTGATTATATTCGGCCAATCTATTGGGTCATGAGCTGCTAGGTTTAGTATAGCACCATCATTTTTATAATTTTGGAATTGCACGGTTTTTCAAAATCTCTTCTTTAGTACCCATGTATCTATATTGTCCTCGGATATAAGTAGGCTGGTAATCATCTTTTTTGTAGGCCATTGTCCAATTGTCCCGGTAGGTCTCTCTCTTTCTCCTTCTTTTTTACGATGATTCTCCATATCCCTTCTTCTTTTACCACTACTTTCTACTTCCATGGCTTCCATTGCATTGTCTAAATTATGTAGCCCCACACATCTAGTGAGTTATAGAAATCACTATTTTGTTCTCAATCATCATATCTTTCATCTTCTAACCACATTTCTTTTATTAATTCCTCCTTTCCTCATAACTTTCTAATAATAACTTATTATTGATATCCCATTGCTCTTCTTCACTAACAATTTCTTCTATTTGAATAATATTCTTATCTTTATTATTATTATTAATGATAGAATTTTATTAATGATAGCATTTGCTTTTCTGTTCATGGATGCTATAATTTTATCTTCCATGCTTGAACTACTAGTGATGACATTTTATCGCTTTTAGTTTTTTAACCTTGCAATTTCTCGAATGATAAATAGTTCTTTTTCTCTAAGTTTTGGCCAATCCTTTGTCATAGAATGACTATATTCCCATTCAATATGCTTTAGCTTCTTTTCCCAATGAATTATTTCATCATCTAAATTAGCCTTTTCCATACATTCAGATATACCTTTATTCTTATCATCATTAACTTCTGATTCTGACATAAATGATTCAGAGTCTTCTATCGATGCAGCTTTATAGTTCATAAATCGAATACTGCTACTTCCTTCACAATTTTGATAGCTTATGTAGTTTTCAGGTTGCTTTAATTCTTTTTTCTATTAATTCTCCTATCTTCCATTCTTCTCCTGCTCTTTCTTCAGAGCCAATTTTAAGAGGATTCATAAAATTAATACCTTTTGATTGCATCCTATCAATTACGTCATTCACATTCACTCTATATCCGGAGCTACTTCTATTAGTGAGCCTTCCTATAAATTCTATGCTTACTAGCAAATTTGTTCCTTTAAAATCTTCATAACCTTTGTTTGGAAACCAAAACTCATTTTTTCAATAAATTGTTTTACGGGCATCATTAGGTCTGGAGCTATGTAGGTTATTAATCTATTTTCATTCATGTCTCCTTCCAAAAATCCTAATGCTGCTTTATCTACAGATTCCCATCTTCTGTCTAATAAAGTTATCAAAACCTTTGCACCTAATTTCTTCCTTGTCATACCTTTGACTCCTATGATATACATGCCTTGATGAATATATTTGTAACCACAATATTTTAATTCATTTTCAATATTTTGCTTACAATTTTAAATCTCATCGGATGTGTTAACACGCTTAATTCTACTTCTAGATATTCTCAGTATAGACCACTCTTACTTTCAAACATACCCATGTGGTATACTTGTCTGTGGTTTTATTTTTCTTAGGGTATCCTTTTGATATCTTTCTAGACCTATTTGTATATCAATAACTTCTTCAATGCTATCAATATCATCAGCTTTGCATGATAACCTATGCTTCATGGCCGAGGTCTCAATCTTGCCTTACTAATTGGAGGGTTTTGTCTCTTCTAAGGAAGCCTTTAGATACGCCCATTTTTCCTAATTAATATTTCTAGCAGAGGCAACTATTCTGGATGATGAAATCACAATTTCTTTGTTGCTTTGAACACTATTTAGTTTATCTAAAATCTGGATTAATAGCTGGAGGATGGTGTTATTTTGTCTTATTATAACTTTGGAATCTTCCTTTGGGGAGTCGTGATCGGAGAATCCGACAGGAGGTGACAGATATTTAGCTACTTCGTTTAATGCTTGAGTATATTCACTCATATAATTATGAGATAATCAAAGTTTTAACCTCTTGCACCAACTTTTTTATTTCAAGTATATCTTGTCTTGATTCAGTGCGTGGGAGTGCCTCTTTGCCTTTACTTAGGTAACAACCTATTGATAACACTTCCTCTTTAATATAATCGTTATTCTTGCAGACTGTATTCTGTCTTGCTTTTGCTTCCTCTAGCTTATGTAAAGCTAGATCAATTTTATTATTTAACCATGAATACTTATCCGCAAGTTTTTGGTATTCTTTGAATAAACCTTCAAATTTTTGGTCTAAAATTATCTTGTCTTTTCCCCCAAGATATGTAAAAGTTATATATCAAATCAACGACTGTATTTAACTGGCTATGAGATGTATGCCAGATATGCTCTTCAGAGGGATTTATTCTACACCTTATATTTAAATTTTCCTTAGTATTTATTACATTACCTC
Organism: Aegilops speltoides; assembly: GCA_021437245.1. Lineage (NCBI taxonomy): Eukaryota > Viridiplantae > Streptophyta > Magnoliopsida > Poales > Poaceae > Aegilops > Aegilops speltoides. Next base: position 23,337 of record JAHHZJ010000486.1, on the reverse strand, counting down.
CGCTAACTTCTAAGTTTAAATATTTTAACCTTTCAATGGTTAAACACTGGACCTGATACCAACAATATAGGGAATGATTAATTATATTGCTTAATTAATATTAGATTAGATTTGGATTAGGTTAATATGTGATTAGGTGAAAGTGGTAGACATGACGTACTTTTTATCTTGAATAGTATTGACTATTCACTAGGTAGGGCACTATTCACAAAAGTGCTTTTACTATTTAAAACACTATTTGGAATAGTATTTTCACTATTCACAGTAATATTTAATTCAATATGATTACCTTCACGCTCTAACTAGATTAATTATTTGATACAAGATCTATTCGGTCAGCGAGGCCAACAAATCGATCAATTAATGTACGCAATGGTGTAAAATCCTACTAAGTAATCACCATATTTATCATTATGTTGTATCGATGTAGCTAGTTACGCTCACTTAGCAGCTTTAATTGCAAATTTATGGGTTAAATTCTATCGCCTTCCCAGCAGTTCCAATTCAAGGAACACTTTCACGGCCACAAGGTTCTCATTCAAACGCCACTGGCTACACAGAGAACTACACACGAGAGGTTTCTCCTATAGGATCCCTAGCATAAGAACTCGCCCCATAAATTCATAAATAAAAGCACTAAGTGAAACCAAGAAACTACATCATTTCAACAACATAATTTACATATGGTTTTCCTTTCGGAGGCCCCAAGGTATTACACACAACTAGAAAATTACCTTCAATCTCTTGGCTAACTAAGCGCCTTCTTGGCTATTACTAGTAGTGGGGTGGATTGACTACAAAGGAAGTGGTGCTCGGTGGAGAGTCTAGATGCTCCGAGTGCTTCATGCTGTCTTGTCTTGTGTCCTCTTCTTGAGCCCAGTCTGCCTCCTTTTATAGCCGCGAGGGGTGGCTGCAAGGTGGCCTCTGGAGCCTTCCTTCACTTATTTTACACACGGTAGCATGCACACGTGTCCTACTAGGGTATACACGTGTCCTTCTAATAGTATAGAAAAGTGCGAGAGAGTGCCGACAAGCTTCAATCTTCAGGAATCTTTGCTTTCTTCACGTGGCATTGTCTCTCGGTGAATAATTGGCTGGTCTTTGCAGTCTTTGCTCTTCGGCCATACTGATCTTCATGCGATTAGCCTTGAGAGCTTCTTCTGCCTTCAAGAATCCTTGTGCCAGTGTATGCGTACATACATGCTAAGGCTGCTTACATTTTCAACATTGCTTAATATTATTATTTATTTATTTTATAAATATTTTTTATTTAATTTATTTTATTATTCTGATCATCATATACTTCTTGTGATGCTTGCCGCTACTGCTTTGCTTGTGGCTCGATCCGGCCTTGCCGATTTCGGTAATGAGCCACTTCCTCATGTCAACGATCCGCCTATGCATCTCGTAGCATGTGTACACGCTCTTGGCCGCGAACCTTAGGTGAGGTTCATCAAGTTGCCGCATCCAGGCCCCGTGCCAAGATACAGGACATGTTCTGTTGGCATCCTCCTTCATCTTTTCGTAGTATGGGTCGATGATGGCCGAGGCGAGTTCAACCAGGGAGTCCTTCTTTGTGCTGGCCCAGACCTGTTGTGCTCACGGATTTCGACAAGGTTCTTGCAGGCCAAGCCCGTAACCCTCAGCGCTTTTACATCATCGGTGGTTTCCACCAGAGAGAACTTGTAGTCGTGCATATTGACAAACCTAGTGAAATGGTCGCAAGGCTCTGTGGCCATGCAGTAGTGGTAGATGAGGACATGATGGTGCATGCACAACTGGGTGATGGCAACCATCTTATCTATGTTGGGATGACCTCCAGTGTACTGGAGGTCGATGCCGACCACCTTGTACTTGTCTCGAGCAAGCAACTGCTCAACGGTGTTGATGTAGTCGTCCACCACGGCTGGTCGATGGTGTACACCACTAAGAGATCCGCCTCCTCAAGGCGTCTCCACTTTATGCTCGCTGAATTCCACCGAGCACCGCTAGACATCCCCTCACTATGTGTCGCTAGGTGTGCTTGTTGTGATGCCGGGCGCGATCGAAAGGTTGAAGAGACTAAGGTTATAATGGCCGCGGGAATTAAAGGGGATGTCGGATGGCCCGGAATATCGGCACGCCTGGATGGCAGTTCTAATTTGTAGCACATAAATCCATCATGCCGCACGTAACAGGATCGTGGCGACGCGCGTGGTGCAACCACATGCATATGGGGCCTCCGACGTGATCGTGTGCAGGCCCAAATGCTGGCAGAGCGCGCGCGGAGGGACACGAGCAGAGCGCTCCGTGGTCGCCTCAATGGTGAGCAACCATATATATGCTAGCAGTTGAACACGGAAGGAAAAGCTATCCACAAGCCGAGCACGTGGAGGTACGCGAGCAGAGTGCGCCGCGGCGCCAGACGGTGAGCATAGCATGCCGAGGGACGCGAGCAGAGGCTGGCACAGTGATACGTGGCAAATAAGATGAACTGTGCAAGCGATGGCGGAGACATCAAGCATGAATCAGATTAGAGTTGTGTGTGCGATACATGGCATACAGTTGAGCCATCCGAGCTATTTGTGATGGAATAAGCTGTCTGTGTTGTGGGAAAATACTTGCTGGTTCAAATTCGTGACCGACGATTATACCACAAAAGCCTGAAAATATTACAAAGTTCAAATTCCAGAGTTACATGGCTCAAATTCGAAGATTACATGGTTCAAACATATATTAGAAATGAAATTCAGCTCATTCAGCTGCAAATGCCCAAGTTGATCAGCTGAACATGGATATAAGTGAGGTTCAAACTAATAATAATAATAAGGCCGCTTTGAACCTCGCTATTTCGCGAAGGATTGGTCACGACAAGTCATGTATGGGTTTGACACAATGACTTCCAATTACTCACATATGCACTTCCAATACAAAGTTTAGCTTTTTGGAGCCTCTTCCATTCCAGAGTAGCTGCCGGTCTCAAACCGCAGATCTCGGTAGGGGGCCCAAGTCAGATGTCCGAGGACCGATGGTAACAATGGACAAAGGACATAATGTTTACCTGTGCTCGGCCTCTTAAGGGAGGTAAAACCCTACTCCCGCTTGATTATATTCAAGGGTATAGGGTTACAAGAGTTGATCTACCATGAGATCGAGTTGGCTAACCCTAGATTGGCTAGCCTAGCAATGTTGTGTTCTCGCCCGATCTAACCCTCCGATTTATATAGACACCGAGGGGCTTAGGGCTGTACAAAGTCGGTTTCATCAGAAAGGAAATAACATATCCGGACACCTATACTTGCCATCCACGCATATGAGAATCCCTACCATACACGAGAGGTGATCTTCTGTCTTGTAGCTTGACGGCCCATCAATCCGGCCCATATCCAATAGACCGGACGCCCGAGGACCCCCTAGTCCAGGATGCCCACAATAGCCCCTCGAACCAGTCTTCAATGGCGATGTGTTCAAGGTGCATTGTCTTCGATACATCGCAAGGCGGGTTCCATGAATATTACACATCGGCTTTTCGTAATGAACACAACCCTTAGCTGCTAAGGCGTGATGTATAAAAATAAGAATAGTGTCTTTTATCGACAACTTTTTCGGCGAAGTGTCATACTTGACCCTTCAACATTTTGAACCGTTTTCACACCCCGCATTTCGTGTTTCGAGGCCAATCCCCATTGGCCCGTCCTGTCAAAACAGAGATCGTGCCCACTTAATACGGGATTGCTCATCAATAGAATTTGGGTAATCCAACCGTTTATAGCGCATGCTTTTATTGGGAATTGGTGAGCTTCAAGGCGCAAGTAGGGGGACGGTTGGCATTTTTACCGCCTATAAGAGGGCAATAGATTTCCCTTTTCTTTCCCACGCCTTCCAGTCTCCTCTGCCTTCCAATCTCCCAAGCTCAAGGCTCAAAAAGTCTCTGCCTTTCTCACCACCACCACCACCACCTCCTCCCACCATGGCCGAATCTAGTTCCAAAGGCAGTGGGAGGCCTCCATCACGGAGAAGGAGGTAAAAGATCTTCGATTTCGTGGAAACGACACCTATGGGATCACCGAATCCCTACTATGGTTATGGGCGCTGGGATCGTGAGAAGAGCAGGACTAGGAGACAAAGACAAAGGGGATTTTCCTGTGTTCGGCTGCAAAGGTGCGTGAAACCCACGATCCTGCTTTGGTGGATGTATTTAGCGTTTTTGAGCTCTTGAACTAGCTTTGGGTGCTGCTAGGTTCAAAAGTTAAATCTTCTCCAAGGTGCCATGGGCCTCCTTTATAGGCGAAAGGGCTGCCACAAGGGCACACAGGAGGTGGAAAGTGCTATAGTGCTACGAGCTTATCGCTGGTATTACAGACAAAGTGCATTTAATGCGAGGCTTAGGTGTCCCTTCACTTTATCGTGGACGGAGCGAGGCCCGCCCTGCTCGCCGCCGCTCTTCCTTGCTTTGACATGCACCTCGCTAGCGATGCATGCGGTGCCATGTAGGCGTGCAAGCAGCCGAGGTGGCGCGTGGTGGAGCCTCCATGAAGGGATGCATGTTTCACGCAGTGCCTCGCCTGTTGGGTCGGCAGCTGCATGCCAACAAATGTGGGGACTTGGCGGCGGCTCTGGCAAAGGGCCCCATCGGGCGCTTGTCGAGGGCCTTCCGGTGGCTCAAGGGTCTTGCCGGGCGCAGGAGACATGTTAGGCCCCCGCAAGGATCTTGCCAGGGTCTTGTGGGTTTCTTCAAGGAGGATCTTGGTGAGGATTGTTGCCTTCCTATCCTCATTTGCTCTTGACTATTCTTTGACTTCACAAAGATCTCGCATGCCACCACAGAGGTGCCTCCCGAGCCCTGTCCCAATGCGCTCGCCTAGCTGGGGCTCAAAGTTGGCTAGCTCAGCTGGTGTGGGCGAGCTTCCCTGCAAGGGTCTTGCCGAGGCCGCTGAGGCTGCCCCGGCAAGGGTTCTTGCTGGGGAAACCTGCTTCGTCCATCCGAACTTTGTGGCCTTGGTCCTTGTCATTGCTTTGTTTGTCTTGTGTCTTCGGCTTCTCTCCGGCTTCCCTTCCCTGCCCTATTATGCGAGGCCGTGGTGGGTGGCTCTTGATTTCCCGTGCACAAGTAAAGGGGTCAAAAGCAGAGCCCCTACTTTTGTACACCGACAGGAGCCCCCGGGCCTGAGCCATACATAAGCGCAACATGTTGTTGGGCCAGGCCCAGAATGGTGCGCGGGCAGTTGGGGCAGATTTTTACGACGGTAACTGTTCCGTTCACTACGCTTCTCCACGACCCGCATTGAACACGTGACGTTGGGGTCGCGCGCGCATGATGGAAGCATGTCAAGGCCACCTTGTGGTGGACAGAAGAGGCGGGTTATGCGGTCTCTTGAGACCGCAGGTCCGCCCCATTTAATGCCCTCGCTGGGAACCTTCGCCCACGTGTCCCATCGCACCCACCCTTTGCGCCATGTTTGCTGCAGGCGTAATGCAGAGTGAATGGCAGGCGCGCGGGATGTGGGAAGTCGTGCGCACGCGGGTCGATTCCCACGCGCCTTTAATGGATCGGAGAGGGCGGTCGACGGCCCCGCTTGCTGTCACTTCAACGGGCCGGATTGGCCGAGAGGGGGTGGCCGAGCCTCGCCCCCGCCTCTTTATAAAGAGGGGAGCGGTAGGAACCGCGCCCCTCAATCCTTTGTCATCTGCCCTTCCCCATTCCCGGTTCTTCCTTTCTTCTGCCATGGCGAGGGGACGGGCGACGCTTTGTCGGTGGCGGCAAGGGTTTCGCCAGACATGCATCGCCTCCCAAGAGCTCATAGCAGCGGAGCCACCGCTAGAGTAAGGGAGGGGCGAGGTCGAGGCCGCCGTGGTGCTCGAGGAGAGGAGGACGGGCGGTAGATCAGCCTCGCCTCGCCTGCAGCCCCTCCTTCGATGGAGGGCCACGCCAGGACAACCTTGCGAATTCTTTTGTTAGGCTACGCCAGCCATCGCGCCTGTCAGCCGCCGGCCACTCCATTTGCGCGAGATGGAGCTGGATCCGCCGCAGCGCTAGGCTACATATGAGGGGTTGGGGAACAAGGCACATGGGCCGACGCCGAGTTCCCCGCCTCACGCCATGTATCCCCACCGAGGGTGGAAGACCCTTGCTCGCTTCCACAGCTTGATTTGAGGGGCTCACTCCCATTTCAATCTAATGGAGAGTGGTCTCTCTCTCACAAGATCTTTGGGCACTTCGACTCAAGCAAGGTGCTGCCTGAGAGCTCTTCGATGATGAAGATTCTCCTCAAGCAAGAGTGGCGAGGAAGACAACGACAGCGACAACGAGGCTAGCGGGCGGCAGGATGACGGGTCCTAGGCATCGGGCGCCACTCTGAGCGGCACCGGCGACCCCATCATCCGTGGTGTTGCCCTTGAACTTCTCGGGGTCGTCTCCTTGGGCGGCTGGTGTTGGGAGGCTGCAAAAGAGGAAGAGGCGGGTGGCAAGGCCGTCAAGTCGGAGTACGCGGGCACCGGCGCCTTCTGTCACAGATTGACGCCCCACCGCCTCGCCTTCGAGCTCTTCCTCCAAATACGCCATCACCATCCAGCCTCGAACGACCGCCGAGATGTTCTCTTGGTGTCTTCGCCACTGTAGCTCGCTTAGGCGCCTTTTGCTCTTCTCGCTTTTTTGTTCCATTTCCGAGGAGAGGGACAAGAAAGGATTACGAGCACCTTATCTCTTTTAGTCTTGTAAGCCTTCGGCCTTTGTTAACTTTAGAACTTGTAATCCCTTGTTCATGTTTTTCATTTCGTATGAACTGTACATGTACGGATGTTTTTAATGAAAAGGGATGTTTGTCGGGTTTTCGTCATAGTGGAACCCACGACAAGGAGTGAATCTCGCTATCTTTAGGATAAATGTTTTTCTGCCCGCAATAGGCCTTGCTGCCCCCCACTTCGCCGACCTTTCTCACGCCCTTGGCGGAGGCAGGATGAGGTGGGCTTAGGCTCCTCGTTTCATTTCCTTGCTGCCGCGACTACGACTGAAACTCGCCCTAGGAGACGAGTCCTAGGGTCCTAATGAGGGGAGCATGGTAGCCTAAGGATAAACGAGGTTTCACATACCTCACCATAACGAAATGCATGACAGAGGATAGAAGACTTATCTCGATCTGCAGCCCCGCAACCTTGGCTTGTCAGGATGGATCCTCTGCTTTGCAGCTTCGCAACTTTTTGGCTTGCCGGGCCTCTGACGCTGGTCCGCCCCTTTCTTCCAAAATAGCTTAGCAAGGATAATTATGTGCCCTGCGAACCAAAGAATATAGAGAAGAACAGAAAGATGCGCACTCGACCTCTAAGCTAGGGGTTAGCCACCGCTAAGCACTATCAACCCTAACAAAAGGAAGAGACTCAACCTAGCATGCATGCTATAACTTAGGCGCCATTACGCTTATTTATGCTCGTGGTCCGGCCTGCTTTGTACAAAGGGTTACATGCCTCGCTGCAAGGCTCATAAAAGGGTGGCTTGCGGAGGCCCGCAGCCGCTTTTATGGGTAAATCTTATGGAGATGCTCGATGTTCCGTGAGTTGCTCATCGAACGACATCTTCGGGTCTCCACGGATCGCGGCCGGGTCCGTGACTCGTTTACCCGATAAGGACCTTCCCACTTCAAGGCCAACTTGTTGGAATTCTTGGCCGACCGAACGCGTCAAGAACAAGGTCGCTTCCTCAAAGCTCCGCACGAACCTTGCAGCTATGGTAGCGGCGCAAGGCTTGCTGGTAGCATGCTGCCTCACGGTCGCCGAGACGATCTTTCCTCAAGGAGCGTCGCGCCATCTTGCCGCAATCGCTTTGCTCAAGCTCATCATAAGAGAGCACTCTAGGTGACCCATATATGAGTTCTGGGGAGAATCGCTTCGCCTCAGAAACCAGTGCAAAGGGTGTCCGCCGGTGGCTCGACGGCATCATTCCGATCGACCAAAGAACTACCGCAACTCATCAATCCAATACTTTCCACTCTTGCACAGCCTGTCAAAAGTCTTCGTTCTTAAGCCTCGCAGGACTTCAGCATTTGCTCTCTCCGCTTGGCCGTTGCTCCATGGATGTGCCACGGAAGAAAAATAGACCCTGCTACCCAGATCCTCAATGTATTGCATGAAGGCATGGCTTTAGAACTGTGTGCTGTTGTCGGTGACGATCCTGTTGGGCACCCCAAAACGGCACACTAGTCCCTTGAAGAACTTAATGGTTGACTGCGCTGTCACCTTCCTCGAGCTTCCACCTCCGCCACTTTGTGAACTTGTCGATTATGATGTACAGTACTCAAAGCCCCGACAAAGACGGGGAAAGGGCCCAATATGTCGAGCCCCTGCATCGAGAAGGCCAGGAGAGAGTGATAGTTTGAAGGGCTTGAGCTGGTTGATGGAGCTTTTTGAATGGAATGCACGCTTCACACTTGGTTACTAGTGTCACAGCATCCTCGAGGGCGGTGGGCCGAAGAAACCTTGCCGGAAAGCCATGCGAGCAAGGTCCTCGACCCTATGGGGAGCCACATATGCCTCCATGTATCTCTCGGAACAGCTTTAGTCCTTCTCCCGTGAGATGCACTTCACCTTCACCCCATTCGTCTTTTTTCTCGCATAACACGCTATCAACGATTGGTATAGAGCATCAAGCGGGCTACTGTTCGCTTCTTCCCGCCCTCGTGAAGCTCTCCTTTTGAAGGAATCGGACGGTGTCAGGACTATGCCGGAGCCTCGCGGCTCGACGACAAGGACCAAAGGCATCTCTTCGCCACGGAGCGCCGCCCATGGCTATGACCGAGGTCCCGCTGAATCGGTTGTCCCCGGCAGATCGACATCCACGGCAATATCTTTGCCGCGGCCCGGGAGCTCGGGGAAGTACTTGCCGAGCCTAGCTTCTCCGCTTGTTCTCGCCTTTGGCCGACGGCTCAACGGATGGTTGAGTTAATCAAGCACAAAAGTACCGGTTCCATGTGTACCTTGAGGGCAAGGCGCTTGACAGTAGTCGGTGATGTCGCTTTCCGTCCGAGGGACATGCTCCACTTGTATACCGCCAAAGCGCCTCCTCCGCTTCTCACCTCATCTATGTAAGTTCCATCAATGGGCTTTGATAATCTTTGTTGACCTGCTCGACGACGAGTTGTGAGTCTCCCCGACGATGAGCTTTTTAACTCCGAGGTCCGCCGTGATCCTCGAGACCGGCAAGCAAACCATCGCACTTCGGCGGTGTTGTTGGTTGACATCTCCGAGGAAAGTGCATTTGGATGACGACTTGAGGTGCTCTTCGTGGTGCGACAACCAACACACCAGACCGCGCCTTTGTAGCGTAAAAAGCCCCATCAAAGTACATGATCCAGCTTGCCGCTTGTTTCTCGCTGGGAGAGTAGTCTCCTGTACTCTTCACATGCCGAGGTCCATTCCGCAACAAACTCGCCAAGACTCGCTCTAAATCGTCGAGGTACTTTCAACTTCAAACTGAAACTTGACAACTCTAGGGCCCATTCCACGATCCTCCCCATTGCATCCGGGTTATGTAGTATCCGCTGTAATGGGAGGCGGTGACCACCGTGATCTCGCGCGCTGAAGTAGTGGCGCAGCTTCCTCAAGGCCATAAGGAGGTCAAGAGCAATTTTTGCACACCTGAATATTTTGACCTAGCTCCTCGCAAGAGGGAGTCAAGAAGTAAACCAGGTGCTGCACCATCTTCTTCCTTTGCGCCATTTCACCCGGCCGTGGGGTCTTGTCGACATGCGCTGCCTTGCCGGGACCGAGCCTCACGGGACTCCGCCTACTGGGACCGAGCCCTCGCCGGGAGGGTTCTGCCCGCCAACTGCTGACTCGGCCATCGTTGTTGCCTCTTCATCGACTCTTTCACGCCACCAATGTTGCGCTAACCACTTGGTTTGTCGCCGCTAGATATAGCAGCAATAGTTCTTGTGGTTTGGGCGAACCAAAGACCGGGTAGAGGAGAGGTACTTCTTCAAGTCTTGCAACGCCGCCGGCCTCGTGGGGTCCACTCCACTGGGCCCGCTTTTTTAAGATCTTGAAAAAGGAAGGGCACGCCATGGAGTTGAGATGAACTGCTCATGGCAGCAATGCAGCCAGTGAGCCGACACACGCCCTGATCCGCTTGGGTGCCTCTAATCTGCTTGATGGCCTTGATCTTATCTCGGTTTGCTTCAATCCTCATTGACATTAAAGAACCCAAGAAGCTTGCCAGACGGCACGCCAAGACACACTTCTCGTGGTTCAATTTGAGGTTGATCTTGCAGGTTTGCAAATGTTTCCTCTAGATCTTGCACAAGGGTTGCTTTGTCCTTGGTTTCACCACTATGTCATCCATATAAGCTTCCATATTCTATGCAATGGGGCTCAAAACCAATTTGGACCGCTTGCAAAGGTTGATCCAACACTCTTCAACCCGAAGGCATCCGTAAAAGCAATACGTACTACATGGGGTGATGAATGTTGTCTTCTCCTCGCCCTCTTTCACATGAAGATCCGTGGTATCCCGATTAGGCGTTGAGGAATGATAAAGTCACACCCGCCGTGGAGTCAATAATCCGGTCAATGTGCGACAATGGGAAGGGATCCTTGACAAGCCTTATTAATGTCTATGTAATCAATACACAGCCTCCACTTCCCATTTGCCTTGCGACTACTACCAGATTGGCCAACCACGCCGGATGGAGTACTCCTCTCACCAAGCCTCGCCACTCTAGCTCGATTTCTCCATGATGAACTCCTCGCCTCTAGAGCTTGCTTCCTGACCTTCTGCTTGACGGGCCGCACATGAGGACAGACAGCAAGGTGGTGCTCAATCACCTCCCTGGGAACGCCGGGGATGTCGGAGGCTTGCCATGCAAACACAACGACATTCGCCCGCAGGAAGGTGACGAGCTTGCTTTCCTATTTGCCGTCGAGGGTGGAGCTTATGGTAAAGCTCCCCCGCGTCAGCCCTCCTTGATGGGCACCTTCTTGGTCTCTCGTGGTGTGGCTCGAATTTTGCTCTTGCCGGGCGGAGCTCTCGGCATCGCTTCAATGGAAGCGCAAAACTCCAAAGAGGTGCGCTTGCCGGAGGGTGCGAGGGGTCTCACCGGTCTTCTTCCCTGGCTCCATCGGCAGAGCAGGTGCCTTAGCGGCAGCTGCCGCAACCGCTTCCCTGAGAGTTGGTCGTGCAGATCAATGCATCTTTCTTGTTGAGGACGGTGATGATGTTCATCGCCCGGCATCTTCAAGATGTTGTAGGCGAGTGTGAAGCCGCCATGAACTTGGCTAGTGCCGCCACCGAGGATCCTGCTAGGCAAGGGCATCTCGCCACATCGAAAACAATCCTTTCCGCTCGTGGTTCAGTCATCTCAATGTCACGAGCCGCGTGATCCTTTCCTTTGGCCGCTCTCCCGGTTAACCCTTGAACGTGCCCGCCCTCGAGGTCTCCATTGGGAATCGCAGCCTTTGACCACAACAAGCGAGATCAAGTTCAGCCGCCCTATCACAACCAACATCTTTGTCACCTTGAGGTTGCGGATTGTTCGTGAAACCAACATGGTAGCACCGACCGCAATAGTGCGGTCGTGGTGGTCCTCGTGTCAAGATGATGGGCGGCCGGACCATTTCAGCGGCTTCCGCGGCGCCGAACGATGGCTCCATCATCGTGATCTCATGCTCCCACCGCTTGAGTTGGCGGGGACATATGCAGCGAGGCGCCACCATCGATGCACATGGCCTCTGTGTCTTTTGAAACTCGGTCGCTGGACTCGCCGTCTCGCCATGATCATCGCCTTCCTCGCTTGTCACGGTTCTCCGGCGGCCTCTCCTCGCTGATTATCTTTCCGCGCGGCTTCCTTGGCCGCCACATTTTTGCCAGATCCTCGCACCATCTGTGTTTTCTCCTTGTCTTGCCGCAAGATACTCGGCCGCTTCTCGGCGAAAGCAGCTCTACCTACCGCAGTTTTCGAGGTCATGGCCCTTGTGTGGTGAATCTTGCAAGATCGCTTGTCGAGCCTCCGCTTGTCAAGAGTCCGCCAAGGCCTTGCAGCGACACACTCGCAACCTCCTTGCCGGTCGCCGCTTTGGTCTTCTTGGTGGCGCCGATGTCGTCGGATCCTCGACAAAGAAGCACGGCCTTGCACTTGCGCTTCCCGTTATGGCGCCAATTCTTCTTCGCTAGGGTGGAGGTGTCGCCTGGAGTCGGTTTCCGCACCGGCATCTTCGCCGGGGTACTCCCTTCCCTCTTCAACGCGAGCGCATTGATCAGCCAGGACATAAAGCTCAGCCACATCCTTGACCTTGTTCATCGCCAGCTCTTCATGCATCTTGCGGTTGTGCATGTTCTGATGGAACACACTGATCATGGCGGCGGGATGAACATCGGGGATGTTGTACTGCACCCGGCTGAACCTTTGGATGTACTTGCAAGTTTTCTCCTTCCTTCTCGTGGATAATATAAATCACTCGCTTGGCCATGAGCTTGGACTCTCCGCTAGGCGCCAACAAACTCATGGTACAGATCCGCCCAAGAAGAGATGGAATCCACAGGCAAGTGCATCAACCATGACATAACATTAGGCTTGAGTGCCAACAAGAAGTAGTTGGCAAGCACCTTATCGTTGCGGGACCCGGTAGCTTGCATCGCGATGGTGTAAATGCTGAGGAACTCTGACGGGTGAGTCTTGCTGTTGTACTTCTCACCAACGTCAGGCTTGAACGTACGGTGGGAGGGCCACTGGAACTTCCGCAGCTCACGGGTGAAGGCCGGACAACCCACCTCGTAGGGTAGGCCACCGTAACCTCCCGGTGCTGGGTGGTCCATAGCAGGCCCTGCCCGCCTGTCCGACTGGTGGCGTGCGTCACGTCGGTGCTCGATCGTAGTTCGAGCATCCTCATGAGCCCTCTCCCGAAGGACTTGACGCTGGTCGCGGTTGGTTCGCAGGTCGGACGATGCAATGGAGATATCATCACAAGCGTTGTCGCGATGGACCGACGCCGGGTGGCCGGATGGAGGTGGAGAGTACATCGGCTTGCATCGCCTCCACATCGCTCGCTGGCATGCGGTGGCCCAGCAGAGCGATGGCTCACGGTCCTGCCGGCCGCAACTCATCGTTGTTGGCGATGCCGACGAGGTTCGGACGGTGGCCCTCCATTCGCCGAGCTTCCACGGCGGGGGAAAATCGAGGAGTAGCCGTGCGCTGCAGTTAGGGCTACCGCGTGGTGGCGGCGAAAGCTGGGTGGACCGTGATGCGCCGACATCTAACCACGCTAGAAGGATCTCGCCACGGCCCCGCAACCGCTCGCCACCTCCATCAGCACCTCAGCGCGCATGCTGGCCCCTCCTCATCATGTGATGGGCGACGAGACTCTTCCTGTGGTGGCGCGCAGGTCACCGGCGGGTGACGCTGCTCATCTCGCACAACCCGAAGAGCGCGCCAGGCACCGTGTTGGCCTTTGAGGTCAGCCGTGTCATTGCTCGCGGGATGGCGGCGCTCGAGGGCCCAAAGGCCAAGCGAGGGGCCCGACTCATCTCCGAGCCCGCGATCGGTGGCTCGCCGGGCGCGGCAGACGACGCCACTCGCCAGCTCCGAACCGCCAGTGGTGATGTGGATGTTTGCGGCCGCGCCACGGTTCTCTCCGCGATCGACCCGCCATCGGTCCGCACTGCATCGGGTAACCTGGTCCCGGACAGCCGATCGCTGGTCGCTTTCTTCTTAGGAGCCATGGCGATGAAGAACAGCTAGGTCAACTGCTAGACCAGATTTCACAATTGCAAGACTTCTACCCGCAAGCCAAAGATGTAGGTGGAACGACACCTATGGGATCACCGAATCCTTACTATGGTTATGGGCGCAGGATCGTGAGAAGAGCGGACTAGCAGACAAAGACAAAGGGATTTCCTGTGTTCGGGCCGAAAGATGCGTGAAACCCTACGATCCTGCTTTGGTGGATGTATTTAGTGTTCTTGAGCTCTTGAACTAGCTCGGTGCTGCTAGGTTCAAAAGCCAAATCCTTCTCTAGTGCGCCATGGGCCTCCTTTTATAGGCGATAGGGCTGCCACAAGGGCACACAGAGGTGGAAAGTGCATAGCGCCACGAGCTTATCGCTAGTATTACAGACAAAGTGCATTTAATGCGAGGCTTAGGTGTCCCTCCACTTTATCGGGACGGAGCGCTGCCCCGCCTGGTCTGCCGCTTCTTCCTTGCTTTGACATGCGCCTGCCAACGATGCATGCGGTGCCATGTAGGCATGCAGACACTGAGGTGGCGCGTGGTGGAGCCTCCACGGCGGGCTGCATGTTGCCATGCAGTGCCTCGCCCAGCTGGTTGGGTCGGCAGCTGCATGCGAACGGGCGGCGGAGACTTGGCGGCGGGCTCGGCAGCAGATCATTGGGCGCCGCTTGATGCAGGGCTTTGTCGGTGGTCTGCCAAGGGTCTTGCTGCAAGGCAGAGGCCCCGCAAGGATCTTGCCGGGTCTTGTGGGTTTCTTCGGTGAGGATCTTGGTAAGGATTGTTGCCTTCCTATCCTCATTTGCTTTTGACTATTCTTTGTCTTCACAAAGATCTGTGATGCCACCATGGAGGTGCCTCCCAGCCTTGTCCAATGCGCTCATCTAGCTTGGGGGGCTCAAAGGTGGCTCACTGGCTGGTGGGGCGAAGTTGCCCGACAAGGGTCTTGCTGGGTCCGCTGAGGCTGCCCCTGCAAGGGTTCTTTCCGGGAAACCTTCTTCTTCCATCTCAACTTTGTGGCCTTGGTCCTTGTCGTTGTTTTGTTTGTCTTGTGTCTTCGGCTTCTCTCCTCGCTTCCTTCCTGCCCTATTATGCACGGCCGTATGCGGTGGCTCTTGATTGCCCGTGCATTAAGTAAGGGGTCAAAGTAGAGCCCCTACTTTTGTACACGACATCCGGAGGCGGATACCTCGCCGCCAACGTCATGCAGATAGGCTGCCCCCAAGGGTCAAGTCATTCCCACTCCGGAGCCTGGTGAACGGTTGTCTTCCTTCCTCATTTCCTTAGAGGGTTAGGTTTTCCACTCCACCCATGGATTCGTCCATGGACTCATGTTCTATTACAGGAAATCTAGCCCTGAACTCTTTCCTTCGCATCTCGGCGTTCATCGTCGTATGTGAGGCTCTCCTCCGCATCCACCCACACTTCGGTCTGTGGCTCAAGGTCTTCAATGTGAAGCCGAAGGTGGTCGACGGGCAAAGACACGGATCGGTGGAGCTATGATCGCAGTTGCCCAACACCATGTGGCCTAAGGGGGCCTTCATGGAAATCGCCAAGATCTGGCAACAGGAGTGGTTTTCTATCACTGAGCCGCACCGCACTAAGTGGGTGGCAATTCCGGAATTCAGATCCGAACCCCCCATGAGGCTCGCCTCTCCGACCGCCAAGGCCACGATCGGGGTCTCGCATCGAGGTGCAGACGCTGCAAATGTGTATCACCAACGTGCTGAGCAAAAACATTGGTCTAACCAACATGGTAAAATTATGCTGTTCAAGATCCTCCCTCGCCAACCCGGCTTCCCCATGTGGGAGTTCAATCTGGAGGAGCTGTGGACTCTGCATCATTTCCTCGACACCACGCACGAGGGAATGTGGAAGCTGCTCTTCATGGCACAAAAGAGCTGGCCCATGGATACCGAAGACGTTGGCCTCAACGCCATTTAATCCAACCACTCTGGTAAGTATTTAACTTTCCAAAGACATACCCATTTTACATATTTGAATGATGCAAAACTCATCAGCCCACCTCTTTTATAGGGATGGACCAAGAAATCGGAGCGGATTAAGAGTCCGGCTTCGTTGCCTGAAGACTCAGTCACTCCTCAGCTGGAGGAGATGCTGGTCCCGGTGCCTTATCAGGCGCCGGAGAAGAAAATCAAGAAGAAGGACAAGGGACCCAAGGACGGGCCCCACCACAAAGGTCCTCCAGAAGTAGTGTCCAGAGAGACCGAGGCTGTCTCCTCTCACGAGGAAGACAAGGACGAATAGGAGGAGGAAGAGGAAGAGGAGGAAGTGAAGAGCGACCCCCCCCCCTAAGACGAGGAGGGGGGAAATGACAGCCTCAAAGAACCTGGAGGGAGCAACGCCGAAGAAGGGGAGGGTGATCCTCTCTGATAGTTCGGACTCAGAGTCCGAACACAGCCCGATGAGGGTCCAAAGGGAGAAGCCCCGGACCGAAACATAAGTATCAAAAACTTACTCGTTCAGTTATTGCTTAATCTGCCTCTGTCATATCAAATCTTTTTCTGCTTTTCAGCCCTCCGCGCAAGATCCCGATTCCCTTCTATTCGGAGGGGAACTCTCTAGCACCTGGAGAGGCGGAGAGTGACGGACCATCTCCGCCTTTCTCTCCCCGCCATGGAGGACACCGAAGTTGTCGCCCCAAAGGCCATCTTGGCCGAGGGGAGCGGACGAGGCCGCCCGTAAGGTGCCTGAGGACAATACCTGACGTCAGAGAGCGGGTACAGCGACCCCATGACCACCAAGGTTGGGGGCCTCATTAGTCCTGCCTTGTTTAACACCGCCCCGAGACCACACGGCCCGGTTCGAACCAACACCCGCCGTCGAAAGAGGGGGGAGGAGCAGCAGCTCCATCGGCGGCCTCTATCAATCCGGAGGCCGCTGACACTCTGCAGGAAGCACTGCAACGTGCGTCCATCATGGAGGAACACCACACCCTGATGGGTGCGGTTATGGAAAAGGTTCAATCCACAAAGAGCGGACTGACCGAAGCCTTCAACAGCCTACTGACGGGATTTGAGGTATGCGATTTCTTTACAAGTTTTTTTGTATATATATGTGTGTGAGGCAAAACCTATGTAGATAGTAGCCCCTCGAGACTCATCTCGGATTAGAACAATCTGATAGAGGATCAAAACAAGTTTATAATGCACGGAATATGTTGTTGGATAGGCTTTATGCCGGCGGCACGCCTGCTATAGAAATTGCCGAGCTCAATCGGAAGCTTCGCCATCCGATGAGGAACTCGACCACATCAACAAGCGGTTTAATCTAAACCCAAGGTATGCTGCACTACTACATACCTAAAAGTTATATGTGTGTTAGTTGTTTAAACTGACTAAAAATGTTATAAATATACTCACAGTTGGCACAACCGAGGTCGAGTCCCTCAAGAGCGTCCTCGCCCAAGCCCAAAAGGAGGCGGAGGTGAGCAAGGCGGCTGCGGACAAAGTGGCCAAGGAGTTGGAGGTGGAGCAAACCACCCGCCGGAGACATGAGGCGCGGGCGGCGGAGGTTGAACAGGAGCTCAAGGACGTCATCTCCATGTGCGAGTCCTTGTAGCTGAAGAGTTTGGAACAAGCCTCCGAGCTCACCAAAGAAGCCCGGGTTGAGGCCTAGGATGCTTGCCAAAAAATCCAAGAGGCGAGGCAAATAGTGGCTAGTAAGGCCTTTCTCATCCAGAGTAAATTTACATGGACGATATATATTTTGCTGACCCGGGTTTGGAGTTCTCCAGGTGCATTTGCGGATCTGTCGAGGAGCATTACTGACGCTACTCGAGTTCTTCCGCGCTGAAGAGGGGAGTTCCGCAGAGAAGTTATTCTGGTCGCAATACCTTGCGCCAGAGTATCTGGCGCCCCTCAGCGATCAGCTGAAGCGGCTGATGGAGCTGCACAGGGTGGCCGGACTGGCTATGAAGGATGTGATAGCCTGTCTTTGGCCAGCCGAGCCCATACCTAGCAGCTACTTCAAACTTGTGAAGCGGTTGGTAAAGGCGTGCCCTCGGGTGGACGCCATCAAGCGGTCATCCTGCATAGAAGGTGCCCGGATGGCCTTCGCCCGAGTCAAGGTACAATGTGCGAAGATGAAGGCCGCCGAGATTGCCACCGCAGGGCCGCCTGAAGTCAACGATGACCAACGGCCAGAGAAGTACTTCATCGAGGTCCTCGAGGGTCCGCGTTGTAGAGGGCCAGTGCTCAAAGGACATCATATTTGATTAGTAGAGTCCAGTTTGTAAGAGTCATGTAATGAACACACGGTGTAAAATATTTATGCGTGTGCTTTATAATTAGTCTATCCTCCTGTTTGGCCGGTTATAAGTCTAAAAGTTTACCAGTCGTCGGCTTCTACCCCTATGTAAATATTACATGGGTGTTCGGGAATGCATGACCGCACTTTATCCAACGTCTTGGTCCGATGTAGGAGGAGTCTGGCGAAGTGAACTAGGCAATCAGACTATGCGGCTTTAGTACTTTCACTTAGCCATAAGAGTCCATTGGTGGCGCTAAGTACTAGCCCCTTGTTTGCGTGAGCGGCAGTCCGGAGTACGGCGCCTTTGCAACGCGGCTGGTCAAAGCCCAGCCCCTCGTTTAACACAGCATAAATCGCAAACGATTTGTAGTATAACACTAAGTCACCGGATCGCTGACCCGCTCTCGCCTATCATGACAGTCAGTTTTTGGCTTCTCTACCGAGGTACTTAACCGGATGAACCAGAAATACAATCGCAGTAGTTCTCCCTTTACTACCTTAGCCGAACTTGCGGAATGTAAGGTGGCAAACACAGGAGCCGGGCAACCCAACTATAGACCAAAGACATGATTTGGAGCCGATGCATATAATGCAATATCCGGACGCCAAGGTTTCCTAGAGGTGTTTGGACTTAAGAGCTTTATGGTGTCGTAATACAGCCCTCGGTATGAAGGTCGTGCCGAGCCACGTATGTCAGTTGAACGTAAGGGGGGAACGCAGATGGCAAGATAATACAAGAATCCAACCAAGAAGGTTATAATCACCTGCTTCCTTTATATCCTTATTGATACGTCAAGGTGTGTTTCGACAGACAATTCCATTCAATATTAAGGTCATGTTACATGCCTAAGGAGGAAGAGAAAAAGTTTTACATAGGGGAAAGTCTAACACAGGGCCTAAAGATCATAGTTCAAAAAACTCCAGTGATGCCCTGTCGCACGTCTGCGCCAATTCTCCTTAATAACAAGTCCTTTTATAAGAATATTTGATGGTTGGGAAATGCTAGTCTTAAAAGGATCTCCTGAAACAACCATCTAGCAAGTAGGGCTCCTGATGAACCTATAGTAAGAACAAAAAAGATATATGCTGTCCAGATGGGGTCAAGTCGTACAATGGACCATTTCCATAGTGTGCCTCTGACGCCGCCCAAGGTATTTTTAGTGCGTAGTCTTGTACACGCGGTACGCAAGCCGCAACCTGATAGGGCGATCGGCGGAGGCCGAACTACAAATCAAGGTCTGGATTAGTTGATTTATCGCTATTATGCGCGGACCGGACTCGTTTGGATACATCATTGGATTTATTGGCCGATGAACTGTTCGGCTTGATAAGGCCACCATACACTTTGGCTGCAAGGGCCGCGGTGTACTCTTTGGTATGGAGGGAGCGCTTCATATTACAATTAACTGTAATAATTCCACGAGGTCCGGGCATCTTAAGATTTAAGTAAGCATAGTGCGGGACTGCATTAAAGTGTGCGAAGTAAAGTTTTCGTCCAAGCAAAGGTATGGTAGCCATCATGAAAGGGATGATGTCGAAGATTAACTCTTCGCTGCGGAAGTTGTATGGGGAGCAGAATACTACCTTCAGTGCAAGTGAGCCTATGCAACGGCCTCCACGCCCGATATCACGCCTTTAAAGGTAGTGTTACTGGGTTTGATTCGTAATGGGTCAATGCCCATCTTGCGCATAGTGTCTTGATAGATCAAGTTAAGACCGCTGGCCCGCCCATAAGGACTCGTGAGGTGCTATCCATCGACACTGGATCAAGTACTGTATGGCTTTAACTTCGTGGCGGATATTGGTTACAGGATCCATGCGATCAAAAGTGATCGGACAGTCGACAATGGGTTGAACTTGGGGCTACAAGCTTACAACAGAGACGCCCCTAGTGCACTCTTGCGCTCCATTTTGGGGATATGAGTGACATAGATCATGTTCACTGTTTTCACCTCGGGGAGAAACTGCTTCTAACCCCCAATGTTTTGCTGATGGGGCTCATCATCGTCTTCACTTGGAGGTCCCTTTCCCTTGTGTTCAGATTTATCTTACTGCCTATTTGAAACCCAACAATTCCAGCTGGTTTGGTTCGTGAGTTTATCGGTTGTGCCATGAATCGACAGGCCTCTCAAGGATTTTATCCAAGCTGGATGGCTCGCTTTGTTGCCTTTGAAAGGTTTCTTCCATCGATCGACTTAGGGCCGCTTGAATCCGCATTGACTACCGTGATCGCCCTGCTACGTTGTTGTTGTTGTTGTTGTTGTTGTTGTTGTTGTTGTTGTTGTTGTTGTTGTTGTTGTTGTTGTTGTTGTTGTTGTTGTTGTTGTTGTTGTTGTTCCGACGCTTGTTTTATTGCCAAGCAAGGTTTACCATTGCCGCCCCTCACCTCGGCGTTGGGTCGCCCGAGCTGTTGCTTCTACGAGCCAACCAGCTATCCTCGCCTCAAGATAGCGAGAGTCATAAGTGCGCTAAGGCTGCCATGGTCTTTGGTTTTCCCGCCCGAGGTGTCGGGCGAGCCATTCATCTTGGACGCTGGTTTGAAGGCCGCTAAGGCTTCGCGTCGGATAGTCCATGATCTGGTTCTTTTAGTTAAGAATCAATTCCAAAGTTTGCAGCCGATTCACCGCACATCGGATTATGTGACTAAGTCGCCAAGATCCGTGGCCGGACATAAGTGCCTCGAAGTTGGCCCTAAAAGCATCTTTCCAAATATTCCTGTGTTCCAATGGAGTTTTCTCGAGGTTGTTTAGCCAAAGCAAAGGTTGGTCCTTTCAGCTTTAGAGGAAGATATTTGATGGCGTGAAGGTCATCTCCTCGAGCCATGTGAATGTGGAGAAGAAAATCTTCAATCCAGACGGACGGATCCACCGCTTCATCGATTGTTTGATGTTTACGAGTTAAAACCCTTTCGCAATTGGTGCCGACATTACATCGGTGAAGCATATGTGTGCGGCCCTCTATGTCGTAGTAATATTGCGGCGGAGATCAGCCGACATCTAAGTTCAGTTCTGATCCCGAGTATAGTAATGGTCATCACGCCGGGCTTCATAGCCGTTGTCTCGCGCCGGGGCACGACTCCTTGATCCGCAGATTGATCTAGTCTGACTAGCTTTATTGGCTAGGTCATGTTGCAAGTCATATGTGTATCCTGCGGCTGCTGTCTCCCTTCCTCTTCGGCGAGGGGGTGCGGGTTGGTGTTCAGCTTGATATGTCGCTTTATCCGTCCACGTGGTGGTCGGTCTGGTTGATCTGCCTGATTGTATTTCGGCGGTATTGGCTCAAGGGCTTCGTCGTCGAATTGTGGCAGCAGCATGCTCTTAGTGTAACTTTTGACAGGTCGCTCGTGGCCATATTCCTCAGCGGCCAGGACCTTAGTCCACCTTTCATTGAGTGTATCCTATTCAACTTTGAGCTGCTGCTGTTTCTTTTTCAGGCTCTAGGCTGTGGCAATGAGCTTTCACTTGAAGCGTTCTTGTTTGAGGGGTTCTTCTGGGACAATAAAATCTTCGTCACTGAGGCTAACCTCCTCTTCGGATTCTGGCATATAGTTGTTGTGTTCGAATCTTCGCGTGATCGGCATGTTTGGGGTTATACTAACTCTTCCCTTTCATCCTTTTCGGATGATGGGCTTGAGGGGTATTCGGGATCTTCGACATCATCCGGAGTCTCATTGTCCCCGGTGCCGGTATTACTGTCCTTCACCCGACGTGATCGTGAGCATCGTCGTTGGCATCGACGCTTTGGTGGTTTATCAACGGGTTGTCCTCATCTGGGTTCTGATTGTCGTCGTCGTCCTTTTTATAAGGAGTGCCCACTGAGGGAGTCCTGGATAAGGGGGTATCCGGACAGCTGGACTGTGTACAACGTCCGGACTATTGAAGCGTGAAGATACAAGACTCAAGACTTTGGCCCGTGTCCGGATGGGACTTTCTTGGCGTGGAAGGCAAGCTTGGTAATCCGATATTATAATTTGCTGGGTTTGATGCGGCGATATGCCAACGGGTGGTTTATCATGTGGGGGAGTAGAATGCCGCTGCTCCTCGAAACGGATGAGGCGCGTATATGCACGCCGCCGAATCTACCCAGCTTCGGGCTCGGGAGATAACACCTTTATCGCCGCTCAAGGTCTCCGCATGATCACTATGCGGATGATAATACAAAGGTGCTCCTTGAGTTGTTTCGGTGCGTGGAGGGAGCAAGGCTGGCTCTCTCCCTGCTTGCTATGTGTCTAAACTATCCAAGGTCAACCTTTGTATGGGTGCCCTGGGCCGAGATAGGCCTCGGGGTACAATTAAACCGACGGGTAGTCCCAAATTGTTCTGTTCTCATGTCACGCCTTCCTTGCCGTTGCCTGGGGCCCGCCGACAAGTGGCCCCACGACAAGCCGCAATCGGCGACGCCCCGATGACGCAGTCTCATGGGGACGGGGGAACAAAGGCCGGGTTGTCAGGGATGGCCATTCCCGGTCAATTGGTTTATGGCTTATGGGCCCGGCGGGAGGCGGCCGACTCGGGAGGCCGACCACGGGCCGACTCCGCCCGCCGCCTTCTACTCTCCCATCGACAGAGGGTCCGGCGATCTGCCGACAGCCGCCATCGTGGCACAATACGGGATCAGAAGCTGAGGTTAGGGAGGCATGGAACGCGCCACCGGAGATCTTTTGGGAATGGCTCATCAGAGCATGCCCACCCCCGGGGAGGGGACGGCCACGGGCCAGACTTGGATCGGTCTTGAAGAAAGGTCGTCGACTCCTAGTCGGCCCTCAAGGTCACAAACCCAGAGTCGGCTTGTTCAGAGTCGCTGCGGGACTCGCTTTCAAGGCCCTGGGACTCGGTTCTTCCGAAGGTCGCCACCACCGCATTCCGGAAGGTCGCCAGATGGTTGAGGGCGCTTGCCCCGATGTCTTGAAAGATCCCGGTCCCGGGCCTACCCGGGCCCACACCGCCAAGATCCCGGCGGTGGCCCGGTGCCAATTTCGGGGCTTCCAGTTTCAATTCCCTAGTGCCGATTTCAGACTCGCCGTTTTTGGGCCCTCCAGGTCGAACTGCTTAGGGGCCACCGTCGCCCCCGGGGGAAAACGGCAGGACGGTCACGCTTCCCGGCCATTATTGGAGGATATCGGGGCGCCAGGGAGGCGATAGTTGCCACCCACGCTGCGGACGGACGGCCGCCGGGTGGGGCCCGCCATTACACGCCCCCCGAGCGGATCGCCTGTGGGATTTCCCCACGCCGTTATCGCACGCACTAACTTTGGGGAATCGGGGCGGGGGTCTTGGGCGAGTTAATCCCCACGCCGCCTCGCTTTCAGCCCGTAGGGCTATAAGTAGGCGGGGGGGGGGGCCGGCACGCCGACTCTCCCCCCTCCCGCTTTCTTCCTTCG
>JAHHZJ010000485.1:0-40674 GCA_021437245.1 Aegilops speltoides | reverse complement strand
GTTAAACCCACTAGCATGTGTAGGAGTTGATTGAGCCATGTTGTGTTCCTACCATGCTATGCCCGCTATTGTTAGAGTTGTGTCGTTGATTCATTGGGAATGAATTGGAGTGTTACGATATGTTCCGATGTCGAGAGTAATGTGTGTGAACACGACGGTAAAGGTAGCGTGAGAGGCCATGTAGGAGTACATGGTGGGTTGTCTCACCGAACCGCCCTAAGCATCGAAGTTCTATGTATGTTGTCCAATGACTCGATACTACCACACATTGGGATCCTTAATGACTCTCTCGACTTATTAACCAACTTGGTCTCTGCCCGTGAGTCGCAACTAGTTTCCGTGTTTGTAGGTAGTGCTATTTTTCTACTAAGTGGCACCCGCAGGTGGGCTTGGGATGACTAGGCACACGTGGCTCGGTGTACCGAGTGGCACCCTTGATGGTGGGCTCGGGAACCCCGCACACATCGCTTGGGTCAGGAGCGACACTCGCCGGATCTCCTTAGGATGGAACCCGAATAGGCGATAAACCCGGCTAGAGTCTTGTGTGGTTAGTCAGTCATGGCCGACTTCTCACCAAAGCTTCCGCTGAAGGTAGCCGAGATACACGACGGTACATGGTGGTAAGTGGCAGAGCGCAGTGAAGAAGTACACCCCGCAGGTTAACATGATCTATTCAATAGCCGGGTCCATGGATATGGACTTCTTGGATGCTTACATGGTACATAGACAACTTGAAGTGGATACTATAAAATGCTCAAGACAAGTGTGAGTGCTATGGATGGCCTTCTCGTAGGGAGACGGGATGAATCCATAGTAGTGTATTGTGTGGTGATTAGTGGACTCGTAGCGCCTATATCACCTCAAAGAAGTTCTCGTAGTCGAGAATGTGATAGCGACAGAGTCAAAGCTCGGCTTGTGCGAACTAAACCCCACATTACCCTCTTGATACAAATGCATGTATGATAGGATCTGATGAAGTCTTGCTGAGTACCTTTGTACTCATGGTGCTTTATTTATGTTTTTGCAATGGAGACTTCGGTCTTACTAGTGTTCTCGTGGACTTCGATTTAGTAGCTTGTACCTCAGCTATGATCTTGATCGGATGTTGTAGATAGTCGCTCTTCAGCCTTTTCCATTTGTAGATGTCTCGATGCATATGTAATGCTTCCGCTTGTTGCTTGTGTGTTTCAATGTTGGGTCATGAGACCCTGCTTGTAATAATGCTATGATGGCTCTTCCGAGCCTTTATCTATATGAGTTGTTGAGTTATGCTGTGATGCCATGTTGCAAAGACATACTTGCATGTTATGCGACGTAATGTGTATTGCTATGTGGGATCCGACTATCTAGTTGTTTATTCTAGTAGCCTCTCTACCGAAATGTCTCCTAGTGCTTCCATCGAGCCCTGTAGCTTGCTACCGCTCCGAACACTTAGGCTGGCCGGCATGTGTCCTTCTTCGCTCTCGTGTCCGTCCTTCGGGAAATGTCACGCGATGAATACCGGAGTCCTCGCTAGCCCGCTACAGCCCGGTTCACCGGAGTCCTGTTAGCCCAAGCTACAGCCTGATTCACTCCTCGATGACCGACACGCTCGATGTTGGGTCATGGATGCCTGTCCCATAAGTTTGTGCCACTTTGGGTTTACGATTCAGCCATGTCAGCCCGGCTCCTTATCAAATGGATGCTAGCGACACTATCATATACGCAGTGCCAAAAGGCTAAACGGTCCCGCAAAGGTAAGGCGACACCCGTGGGGATACCGTGCAGTGAGGCCGCAAAGTGATATGAGGTGTTACATGCTAGGTCGATGTGGCATTGAGTCGGGTCCCGACAACAGATAACACATTGCGAAGTTTACTCAATAATTACATCTCTGGGCACTCATCCGCAATCTTGCGGCACCCTTCAGACAGTCTTATAGTACATCTCGGCGACGATAGTCCTTGCCACCGGGCGGCGCTGCCGCTGATAAGCCTCTCCGCATCTAGCCTGCCCCAATGCACCTTTGCGCTGGCAAGGGCCCGACAGCACCTTCAATACAAAGCGGAGCGCTTGATGACTTCCACCCAGGCACGATCCACCAGCCACCGGACGAGGCCAAAGTAGCTCCTGTGCATGGCTCTCCATGCCACAACGGACTATGAGGCCCTTCATGGCTTGTTCACTACCTTAGGAGTTCGACCACTGCTTCACCTGGTCGCTAGGGGCACCGGATGTCCGCCTCAGCCAGACAAAGACCGAAAACCTTCTCCGCTGAGCTCCCTCCTCGCCACGGTAGAATGCGGTAGCATCGTGCACACCGCAAGGCAGATCTGCAAACGCCTCGAGAGCTCAATTAGGTAAGTAATGATAATTTACTTTAACATGCTTGCTTTGCATGAAAAATGCCTTACCCGCCGCTATTTTCTTCACCACTCAATCTCCGGAGGGCCTTATGGGCCTCGGCCTTAGCGGCTTTGGCGCTTCAAGGGCCGAGGCAAGCTCGCACTCGAAGTCTTTGAGTCACGCCCAAACTCTCATGCTTTTCCATGAGAGCCTCGGAGCTCTTGCCGCACCTCCGCCACCCGCGCCTCTCGCTTCTCGCCTCCGTCTGCCTGCGGGTCAAGATTATGCTCGCCATGGACACGACCTCCATCGTGGTTGCCACTCGCTCGGGCCCCCGCAGCACTCCACGCTATCCTTGTTATTTTCATTGCAACCAAAATCCTTTTCAGAAGGTACAAATTTAAAGATGGTATTACTCACCTTCTTTGTCCTCGAGCCGCTTGGCAAGGCCGAGCTCTTGCTCGACCGGTCGAGGTCCTACTTCAACGCACCGACCTTCGCACAATGGCAGAGGTCAAGAGCCAGAGCCTGCAAACCCATATTGACACAATTTTTAGCACTCTGTATATCTTCTTAGATCCTCAATCCGGTTTTTCTTTCCAACACCGAACCGAGCATCGGGCTACCGACTATGCGGTATTACATTACATATTTTTAACTTCTACCGCAAAGCCCGTTAGAAGGCTATCGAAGTTCGGTCAGCCCGCCTTGGCGAATGAACTATTCAATCACCGCACTCATGATAGTGCGGTGTTCTTCCTCGATGGAAGCGCTTTGAGCGCCCAACAAGTTGTCCGCGCCCGTTGGACGGAGGTCTCAGGTTACATTCTTGCCCTTCTATGCGAGTCATTGCTGGACTCGAACCATCGGGTTCCGCATGGAGTCCGCGCAAAGTCCGGAGGCTGCCTTGTGGCGCCCGAGCCTCCTCCCGATGGGTCCTTCCCGATCCCACTCGCCGCCCCGGCCGCAAGGGGTGGAGGCATCGATGGAATCTACATCCGACGGAGCTAACGACTCCACTGGCGAAGCGGGAGATCATCATCGGCCGGACTACAGCAAGACGGCATTAGAAGGACACTATGTGACACAAAAGAGAAATTATAAATCATTCAAGAATCCGGATATTTACGATCTTGCCGGAGGCCTGGCCCTTGAGGGTTATTTCTTCGCCGCCAACGCTATGCTATGAGCTGTCCGGGAATAGTCCTTCCTCTGACCTCGCGCTCCCCCTGGGGAAGCCTTCCTCTTCCTCTCTCCTTCCTCCGGAGAGAGTCCTCTCTCCTCCTCATCTTCGGGAGGAGTCCGCCTGAGCCATCGGACGATGAGTCCGACATCATTGGCGCCGGAACTTCGCGAGTTCCCGTGGCCTTCTTCTTGGCCATCTTCTCCGCACCACATAGAGTGTCGGACCAGCAGCCCTGCAAGCGGGCGTCCGCTGGCTTCGGAAGGGAGCCGGCGCCACCTGTCCGACATCCTCCGCCAGCCCTGCCAAAGGCATTGGGAGTTTTAGATCCCACATAAAGTCAAACTATGAAAGAAAACAATGTCCCATAGAGGATAACGGTTACCTCACCGCCGGGCGCTGGTGCTGAATCCACGATCTTCAGCCATGGACGCTGGGGCTCCGCTCTTGAACAGCACCTCCTGACGGCTTCATACGTCGGTCAAGAGCCCGCCAGAGTCCGTGTCAGGCCGGATCGAACTCCCACAAGTTGAAGGCCCGTTGTTGCAGGGGAGAATCCGCGGATGAGCATGACTCGATCACATTGACAAGCCTAAGCTTTTGTTCACCAGTGGTCTCAAGATAGGATCGAGTCCCGCGCCTCCAACTGCCCCATAGCAAGCCCTTCTTCCGTGAGGTGAGCTACATCGATACCAGATCTAAACTCGGGCGGAACCCATTTTGGGTCACGCGCTCGGTGATGTAGAACCACCCCGATTGCCATCCCTTGATGGACTCCACGAAGGCCCCTTCGAGCAGATGACGCTGGGCATCTTGCCCAACATGGCGCCCAAGACTCCGCTTGATGCCCTTCACTACCTTCGCTTGACGTTGAAGGTCTTGAGCCACAAGCCAAAGTGGGGCTGGATGCAGAGGAAGGCCTCGCACACGACGATAAACGCCGAGATGTTGAGGATGAAGTTTGGCGCCAGATCGTGGAAATCCAGGCCGTAATAGTACATGAGCCCCCAAACAAAGGGATGCAATGGGAAGCCCATCAGGAGGAAGGGGAAGGAATACGACCTCTCATGGGGCCTCGAGTGGGGATGAGCTGCCCTTGTCGGACAGCCGGCGCGCGATGTCGCCGAAAGGTATCCGCCGCCGAAGTTTTATGCGATATGCTCCTCCGAACGGAGGAGGCCAACCATTTGCCTCCCGCCCCGACATGGTCGGAGAAGGTCGAGACGAGATGCGCGGACTTGGGCGCCTGGAGCTCGAAAGCGGAGATGGATAAGCAAAGGAGGAAGAAGGCGAGGTAAAAAGGGTGGATCCTTATCCCTTATATATGGGCGGACGAAAACTATGCGCCCCACCGCCCGGTAAAACTCGCTATCTCCTAAGCGCCACCATCAATGGCGCGTTGGGTTACCCACGTCCGTATTGATGAGAATCCGAATAAGGGGAACACGATCTCGCTCGACAAGACGCTAAGGAAACCACTTCGCTAAACGTGCTGAGGTGGTATAATAAAAAACGATTCAAATAAAGGCTTGGAAGTGGCGTGACGTCATGCTACAAAATATGTCAGCAGATTGAGCTTGTGTATATATATTATTCTCTCTACGGTGGAATGTGGAAATTATTTTGCAGAGCCGGACACTATCCTGGTGTTCACAATCTTCTATGAATTATTCGAGGAGGAACCCGCCTTTGCAATGCCAAACAATATGCGCCGGACTCATCGCCATTGAAGCCTGGTTCAGGGCTACCGAGGAGTCCTCGACTAGGGGTGTCCGGATAGCCGGACTATCATCGCCGGCCGGGCTCCTGCACTATGAAGATACAAGATTGATGACTTCGCCCCGTGTCCGATGGGACTTTCTTGGCGTGAAGGCAAGCTTGGCGATACGGATATGTAGATCTCCTACCATTGTAACCGACTCTGTGTAACCATAGCCCTCTCTGGTGTCTATATAAACCGGAGGGTTTTAGTCCATAGGACAACAACCATGACAACAATCATACCATAGGCTAGCTTCTAGGGTTTAGCCTCCTTGATCTCGTGGTAGATCCACTCTTGTACTACCCATATCATCAATATCAATCAAGCAGGAGTAGGGTTTTACCTCCATCGAGAGGGCCCGAACCTGGGTAAAAACATCGTGTCCCTTGTCTCCTGTTACCATCCGCCTAGACGCAAAGTTCGGGACCCCTACCCGAGATCCGCCGGTTTTGACACCGACAAGGGGTTTTCAGACTGGAACACCGACTACAGAACCCGTGCGAGAAAGAAGATTTCGAAGGAGAAGAAGAGGAAGATGGAGGAGGAGCAGAGGAAGCGGGACTATGAACGCCTTCAAGGCCTAGAAGCAAGTCAAGAGGAATTGGCAACAAATTCCGTGGCAGCAGGAGCAGATCGACTCACTTACCCAGCAAAGGGGTTTCAGAGTGCAGAAGCTAGCGGATGATCCAGCATTGGATAGTACCGCCCCATCCATGCTAAGAAGCAACGTGGGTTCCGCCCCGGACGACGCAATGCTGGGTAGATACCCCGTGGATGACATCACGGAGAACACTAACTGCGAGCTCCACGTCAAAATGAAGAACATATCCATGAAGGTGGCGGACGCCGCTGTTTTACAAATCCCCGAGGCAACCTTCCATTGCAACCCGATTCCAGCGGCTATGCTCGTGTCTTGGTTGATGAGGTGGTGGACCCACCATATTCGGAGCTACAGCTTGACATTCCCGGAGGTGACGACGAGCACTTTCTGAGAGGCCAAACATCGATCATCCTATGGAAAAATGATTGCATCATCTTCAAGGCCACCGACACTCGCCACCGACCTCGCCGATGTCCGCCACCGAAGTTAGCAGACTCCGCCTCCGCAAGTCCACCAAGTCCGCAAAGTGTCGCCACCTCCTCCTCCAAGTCCGCCACAACGCCGACGCCCACCTCCTCCAAGTCCGCACAACCTCAGCCACTCCTCCTCCAAGTCCGCACACTTCAGCCACCTCCTCGCCCAACTCAGCCCTCAGCCATCTCCGCACCAAGAATCGCAGAAGAGACACCTGCAGCTATGGTGCGAGCGGCACGAGTCGAGGTAGTACAGAAGTACAAAGCGGAGGCAAGCGATATAAATATGGTCCAAGCCTCACGCTCTTCCGCTGAGGCCTCATGACAAGTCCGAGGAGGAAAACGCAGTATATCGAAGGCCGAGGTGGAAGCCCATTTTGCACCAAAACCGCCACCACGGCCAAGGGAGAAAGTGCTCGAGGAAATGATCGACCACTTCATTCGTGATGGCTCAACCATCAGCTCCCAAGCCTGCTGACACAGCACTATGAGTGCCACATCAGAAGTTCAATCGAGCACGCCTATGTAAGGAGGCGAGCTCGATCGAGCAAACAACAAGCAGCTGTCAAAAATGCGGAAAACCATTCCTCACTGGAGAACAGCGGCAATCGATCCCTCGCTTGTTGTGCCAACAACACGCGACAAGATGCGCGCTCCAATATTATTGTGGGCAAATAGTTTACGCTCCGAGGTGGGCAATGTGGTAATAACCAAGGACCATATAATGCAGTGAAGTTCTCAACATCACGTTGGACAACTCTCGAGATCGAGCCCATGCATGTGCTTAGAGAGGATGAAATAAAACGGAAATATGTCCGGCCAACCTTTGGTCGAGCTGCATAAGGTCAAGAACCTCCCAACAAGAATGTATGAATTGCATCAATGGTACATGAACATTACCAAGATTTCCAATCGAGAGTCCTCATGGTGAATGTCAAGGAGGAGCATTACTTCCATCGTAAAGCTCATCTGCTGAGTATTCTCGAACTGTTTCAGTTATATAATCAAGACGCACTCGACAAATCTATCGCCGCTATTGTCTCGAAGTGATTTCTTTCGTAATTTAAGTCTGCAAGCTAGTAGTGATCCTTTGATCAATCATTACCTGTAATTATCCTCACTATATTCTTTTCCATGGTATTATGCAGATGAAGATGTATGAAATGAGAAAAGGTGGACGCTGGCATTGGGTTCATTGACCGCATACACCGCTAATGAATACACATGGCTACTAAATCCACATCATGAAAAGGACGAGAGGACAAAATGCTAGAGTTCTTGAAGCGCCTCAAATACAATGAAGATATACTACTTCTTACAACTTCCAAAGGAGTCACAATCGCCTTGTACTAAAAATTCTCTGCTTTTGCCTACTAGCTAGCTACATGTTTTTGCTTACATATGCCCGCCAAATTAAGACATGCAAACGGTGTGCATGCAGATTTCATCGATCTTGTGTATCATTAAAGTCGACGCCTAACAGTTGAAATATCGACTCACTACTCAAAGCAAATATCGACTATAACATCTTGTTTGGGATAGTCAATAGGTAATTTCAATCATTATTAACTATATATCTCGCCTATTTAGTTCGCTATTTCATGATATGAACTATTTAATAACCCCTTTATTCATTTTCTTTGTTGGCGGTAGGGCTTGGGCAAGGTTCATCATTACCAAGGCTAATGGAAAAAAGCTTAAATGGTTTCACCCAAGGTAAGTAATTATAGTACTAGCTAGCTAGCTAGCTGCCATCTCTTTAATTATCATGCTTGATTAATTATTATCTCGATCAAATTCAATCTCGTGAAGGCCTCAAGCAAAGCTAGGGACTGATCTGTGTGCATTCTCGGCTTATAGAACATTCGCATGATGGCGCCCAAAGGAGCAGATCTCAAAGACAGAATGGGTACGCTTGTCGTAACACTATTCACAATTTTACACCATTATCGATATCTTGTCACACAACAAATACACATGCATATTGATCTCCTTCTAACAGTTCAAAGAGGTGGGAGAAGCTCCTAGAAACGGAGCGAGAAGCACTTCAAGAGGAAATAGCGGATTTTTTCTATCTGTGTCATAAACCAAGGAGAATACTATTACCCGCCATCGCCCCCATGAAAAGCACTTCCAATTGTCATCGTGGCTCAAGGCACCAATTAGGCTAATGCCACTGCTCAAGGCAACATGCATATGTAGGAGAAATTGTATATAGCTATACATGTGTGTATGTGTGAATTAATTAATATGGTGGTTTGTGAGACATTGATGATATATATATGCATGATTGGTTCCACTAGAAATTTATTTATATATATATATATATATATATATATAGATATATATGCATAATGTGTACAATGTGTAGTATCGTGAAAATACCAGAAACAAAAAGAATTAAAATGGAAATACAAAATTAAATGAAAATAAATCATAAAACTAAAACCCCTAAATTTATAGTACCGTTGGTCTTACCAACCGGTACTAAAGGGCTCCGTGCCCTGTGAGCTGGCTCGTACACGTGGTTGCTTTTTAGCACCGGTTCGTGCTGAACCGGTATTAAAGGGGGGCCTTTAGTGCTCACACTTTAGTGCCGTTATGGAACCGACACTAAAGGGCCTTACGAACCGGTGCTATTGCCCGGTTCTGCACTAGTGCTAGTCTAGGACTCCCTTAATGACCTTCAACAAGATTGGCAAAGACAGGAGAGCACTGCAGCACGTTGATGTCATTGTGAGTTCCTGGCATACCTAACAAGGAGTGCCAAATCTAGAGGTCATGTGGCCACCGCCAATTACCTACATCGCAACCCCTTTGGCGCTTTGTACATCCTCGCCAAGCAAATGGGTAATTCTTCCATTTCCAATGCATACAATGATGCTTCCAAGCATCCCAGAAATCCTCTTGCTGCATTCTCGTTAGGATCCGAGCAAGGTCTTCCGTGATTGGGTGTTCTTGGCATCGACGTCCAAACACCGCCACCACGCCGATCGTAACTTGTAGAAACACTTATGTGGTGGACTCGCCATGCGCCCATAGTCTGTTGGGGAACGTAGTAATTTCAAAAAATTTCCTACGCACACGCAAGATCATGGTGATGCATAGCAACGAGAGGGGAGAGTGAAGTCCACGTACCCTCGTAGACCGTAAGCGGAAGCGTTATGACAACGTGGTTGATGTAGTCGTATGTCTTCACGATCCGACCGATCCAAGCACCGAACGTACGGCACCTCTGTGTTCTGCACACGTTCAGCTCGGTGACGATCCCCGGACTCCGATCCAGCAGGGTGTCAGGGATGAGTTCCGTCAGCACGATGGCGTGGAGACGGTGATGATGTTCTACCGACGCAGGGCTTCGCCTAAGCACTGCTACGATATGACCGAGGTGGAATATGGTGGAGGGGGGCACCGCACACGGCTGAGGAACAATCACGATGACCAACTTGTGTGTTCTAGGGTGCCCCTGCCCTTGTATATAAAGAAGCAAGGGGAGGCGGCCGCCCTAGGGGCGATAAGGAGGGGGAGTCCTCCTCCTAGTGGGAGTAGGACTCCCTTCCTAGTCCAACTAGGAAGAGAGAGGGGAAGGAAAGAGAGGAGAGGAGAGGAAGAGGCCGCGCCTCCCTAGTCCACCCGGACTCCCATGGGGGCGCCACCTCCCGAGCTGCAGCCCTCTCTCCCTCAGCCCACTAAGGCCCAATACTTCCTCGAGGGTTCTCCAAGACTCCGTTTTCTCCAAATCACCCGAACATTTCCGGCGTCCAATATAGTTGTCCAATATATCAATCTTTATGTCTCGACCATTTCGAGACTCTCGCATGTCCGTGATCACATCCGGACTCAACAACCTTCGTACATCAAAACTTATAAACTCATAATAAAACTGCCATCGTAACGTTAGCGCAGGACTCTACGGGTTCGAGAACTATGTAGACATGACCGAGAACTATTTCCGTCAATAACCAATAGTGGAACCTCGGATGTTCATATTGGCTCCTACATATTCTATGAAGATCTTTATCGTCAAACTGCATAACAACATATGTTGTTCCCTTTGTCATCGGATAGTTACTTGCCCGAGATTCGATCGCTGTATCCAATACCTAGTTCAATCTCGTTACCGGCAAGTCTCTTTACTCGTTCTGTAATACATCATCCCGTAGCTAACTCATTAGTTACAATGCTTGCAAAGCTTAAGTGATGTATATTACCGAGAGGGCCCAGAGACACCTCTCCGACAATCGGAGTGACAAATCCTAATCTCAAAATACGCCAACTCAACATTTACCTTTGGAGACACTCAGAGCTCCTTTATAATCATCCAGTTAGCTAGACATTTGGTAGCACACAAAGTGTTCCTCCGGTAAACGGGAGTTGCATAATCTCGTAGTCATAGGAACATGTAAGTCATGAAGAAAGCAATAGCAACATACTAAATAATCAAGTGCTAGTTAACGGAATGGGTCAAGTCAATCACATCATTCTCCTAATGATGTGATCCTGCTAATCAAATGACAACACATGTCTATGGTTAGGAAACATAACCATCTTTGATTAATGAGCTAGTCAAGTAGAGGCATACTAGTGACATTATGTTTGTCTATGTATTCACACATGTATCATGTTTCTGTGTAATACAATTCTAGCATGAATAATAAACACTTATCATGATATGAGGAAATAAATAATAACTTTATTATTGCCTCTAGGATATAGTCCTGCTCCGCAGCGCTATCATGCATTGCTTGACGAACCGCTGGCAAAATTCAACGCGTGCCGCACTACGCTACCTCAAGCTCAAGATGCCAGCCCTCGAGGAGTCATCACGGTCAACGGAACACTCAACGCCTTCTCCGAACGGAGGAGCATAGAGCGCTCGCGTGGCGTGAGCAGCCTCAATACCTCGAGTCCGCCATAAGCGACCGGACACCGCCAAGCGCGCCGAGTAACTCTGCAACAAGACCACATGGCACATTCCGAGCATCAGAGTAGCAAGCGCCCCAACCCCAGCCCTTGCAAAATTGCAAAACCAAGATTCGCGACATCACTACGCCCCAAGATACCATGGGCACAGGGGAGGGCATGACCAGTGCCCAGAGAAAGGCTCAACCACACCAAGGGCTCCCAAACGTGTCATCCTTTTTCTTTTTTTTTTTTTCTC
The DNA here is from genome assembly GCA_021437245.1 of Aegilops speltoides. NCBI lineage: Eukaryota > Viridiplantae > Streptophyta > Magnoliopsida > Poales > Poaceae > Aegilops > Aegilops speltoides. Next base: position 29,169 of record JAHHZJ010000485.1, on the reverse strand, counting down.
TTATCCTCGGACTATGTTTACAGAGGTTTATCCGCAAAGAGACCTCGAACTCACGATGCAACAGCCGTGGAAGAAGAAAGGCCACCGAGTATCCGTGGTCTCCATTACGAGCATTACACCTGCTTTATACACCATTCGCAGCCTACCCTAGAGGGGGACATGCTAAATAGTTCCATCCCTTGCTTATCTCACTATTTGTATCACTCGCACTCATGGCAAGATTTCTTCAATAAACAATGCATCGCCTACCACCGTGATTCCTTTCTTATACATATGTTCATCTATGACATGTTGCATCCGACACTTTGGTACGCTAAATACATCGTGGGCTTAAGTTCCACATTATGGTGTGATAAGTTCAACACTTTCACAAGTGCACTCAACTTATAGCATTATATGCATCGGGTTCAATCATGTCTTGGGTCAATAGTTGGTTTGCCCTGCCCCATGTTTTGGTACCTTACGCTCCTTATATCGGGTAGCGCCGGGAGAACCATTGCGATTGTGCCCAGCTTGAGCTGGGCGAGCACCTCGAGAAAGCTAAACTGACCGTCATGATGAGGCGAGAGCCGGTCGCTGCTCGAGAGGTCTTTTCGAGTCCCTAAAGGCTTATGCCGCTAGAGCGAGGAACCCGCTTTGTCCGCCCAGCGTGATAGAGCCCCGACTCCCTTCCGAACACTAGGCTTCACAAATTTAAAATTATAGAATTTATGGCTAAGGAGAGTGTTCAAGCATTATAAGTCCGTTGCTCCTGTTGTGTGTTGAGCGCCCCTCAGATGGACCCAAAATGGGAAGAAGAGCCAAGTTTATCCCTAACACCCCAACACTCGTGGCATGGGGCGTATTTACGACTTGCCATCTCTCGACGGAAAACGGCCGCACGTATGTAATATTTTAAATTAACAAGCTGTAGATATGAACAAAGTTTCAGCCAAGACAGATAATAAAATGCGAAGTCTACTCAAATATTACATCTTTGGAGCACTCACTCGCAATAATGCGGCACCTTTCAGACACCCTTATAATACATCTCAAGGCGACACTCCTGCCCGGGCGGTGGAGTCTGGCCACAAGCTTCAATGCCCATCTTGCCCCTCAGGCACTTTTGGACGAGCAAGGCCCGATGGCACCTTCAATGCAAAGTGAATGCTTGATGACTTCAACCCATGGACAAGCATCCACCACCACCGCGACCAGTCAAGTAGCTCCCTGCATGGCCTCTTTGCCACAATTAACTATGAGGCCCCTCATGGCCTTTCACACTCCAGGAACTCGACCAGCTGCTTCACCTGGTCGCTAAGGGGCACCGATGTCCAGCACAAGATATCGAGACTGTAACACCTCCCGCCGAGGTCCCTCCTCACCAGAGAAAGCGGCAGATCGGCACGCCAGGGGCAGATCTGCTAACGCTCCCGAGAGCTCCGACTGCAAGTAATGTAATTCACTTTACATGCTTGCTTTGTATGAAGAATGCCTTACCCGCCGCTATTTTCTTCAATGCCTCAATCTTCGAGGGCCTTAGGGCTTTTTAGCGGCTGGCACTCTCAATAGCCGACGCAGCTCTGACTCGAAGTTTTGAGTCACGCCCAAACTCTCAGTTTTTCAATGAGAGCTCTTGCCGCATCACCAAGGCCTGCCAAGGCCCACGCCGACATTGCCTGCCGCGACACCACCTCCTTCAGGTCACCACCTCGCTCAGAGCCCCGGAGTACACTGCTATCCTTGTCATTCCTCTTGCAACCAAACCCTTTTCTATAAGGTATAATTTTAACAAGGTGTTACTCACCTTCCTTGTCCTCGAGCCGCTTCTTGCCATGGCTGAGCTCGAGGCTCGCTTCAAGGCATCACCGCAGCCAAGGCAGAGGTTAGCAGCGCAGCCCTGCATTCCCATATTGACATATTTTTGTTAAGACTCCACAGATATCTTTTAGATCCTCACCGCTTTTCTTTCCAACACCAACCGAGCATCAGGGCTACCGCCTATGCGGTACTATTTACATATCTTAAAATTCTACCTCAAAGCCTGTTAGAAGGTTGTGCTTTGGTCAACCGCCTTGGCGAGCTGAACTTTTCAATCACCGTGACTCATGACAAAGGCGGTGTTCTCTTGATGGAAGTGCTGAACGCCCAAAGAAGTTATCCGCGCCGGTTGACCGTGAGTCCAAGGCCATAGCCTTGCCCTTCTTAAGGGGCCACTGCCGACCGAACCACTACAGTTCCAGACAGAAGTCCGTCCAAAGTCCGGAGGTTGCCTTTGGGCATTTTTCGGGCTTCTTCCTCCCGGTGGGTCCTTTCGGGATCCCACCTCGCGTCACATGGGGAGGAGGCAATGAAGTGAAGTGCTATCCACATCCGATGTACTCCAAGGACCCGCTGGAAAGGAAGATCGCCCATGGACTACAGAGTTGTATGCGGCGCTACAAAGACACCGTACACAAAAAAGAAAAATTATGAATCATTTAGGAGTCCGGATATTTACGATCTCACCAGGGCTTGGCCCTTGAGGGACATCCTCGCCGCCGCCACCGCGCGGGGCGTATTAGTCTAGGGAAGGGTCCTTCCTTTGATTTCTTCGGCCTCCTCGCTGGGGAGGCCTTCCTTCTCTTCACCGGGAGAGGCCTTTTTTCTCTCTCGCCTCTGTGGGATTAGTCCGCTGAGTCATCGGACAATGAGTCCGAGCACCTAGCCGGAAATCCTCCGGTTCCCGTGGCCTTTTTCTTTGGTTTTCTTTTCTCCCGGCACCACGGACCAAAGCAGCCTCACAAACGGGCATCCGCCGGGTCCTCCGAAGGGGAACTGATAGCTAACTCCGTCTGATGTCTCGCCAGTGCTCAAAAGGTATTGGGAGTTTAGATCCCACATATAGTCAAACTATGAAAAGTGTCCCATAAAGGATAACATGGCTTACCTTGCAAATGACGCCAAGAGCTGAATCCGCGATCTTCTAGAAGGGACGCTGGAGCCTTTGGCGCTTGAATAGCACCTTCCTGTGCCTCTTCAGACGTGAGGTCGAAGAGCTCGCCAAGGTCCGTGCTGGCCGGATCAAACTCCCACAAGTTGAAGTCCCGCTGTTGGTGGGAGAATCCGTGATGAGCATGACCTGGATTACGCTGACAAGCTTGAGTTTCTTGTTCACTGTGGTTGGAGACAGATTGGAGTCCTGTCACTTCTTCCAAACTGCCCCACAAATGCCCTCTTCTTTCCAGAAGTGAGCCGATGGGGATGCCAGATCTGAATTGGACCGCTGCCTATTCAGTGGTCGCGCTGCCGGTGATGTAGAACGACCCCAATTGCCACCCTTTGATGGTTTCTGAGGTGCCCTCGAGCCAAGTGACGCGGCATCTTGCTCCACCATGGGGCCTCCAAGACTCGCTTGGTCGCCTTCACAACCTCTCGCTTGACATTAAAGGTCTTGAGCCACAAGCCAAAGTGGGGCTGATGCAGAGGAAGGTTCTCACACCACGATAAACGCCAAGATGTTGAGGATGAAATTTGGGGCCGATCATGGAAATCTGCCATAGTAGAACATGAGCCCTGACAAAGGGGTGGAGGGAAGCCCATCATGAGGAAATGGGGAGGAATACCACCTCTCATGGGGCCCGAGGGTGGATGAGCTACTGCCGGGGAGCTTGGCATGATATGGCTGGACAAATATCCGCCTGCAGCTTGATGTGCCCTCCGAACGGAGGAGGCCATCCACTTGCCTCCGGGCCTCCCATGGTTGGAGAAGGTTAATGGAGATGTGCGGACTTTGGGCTGGAGCTCGAGTGCACGGAGATGGATAAGCAAAGAAGGAAGAAGGCATAGGTAAAAGGTGGATCCTTATCCCTTATATATGGGGCATTTAAACTATGTGTCCCCACCGCCCGGTAAACTCGCTATCTCCCAAGCTGCAATCAATGGCGCTGTTGTTACCCACGGCCCATTGATGGGAATCCCGAATAAGGGGAACACGATCTCTTGTTCGACAAGACATGCTAAGGAAACCGCCGCTAAACGCTACCGAGGTGGTGTGATAAAAATGATTCGAAAAGGCTTGGCTGTGTGACGCCACGCCATGGCACGCCACAGATTGAACTTGTGTAAATATTATTCTCTACGGTGGTATGTGGAATTTATTTTGCAGAGTCGAACACTATCCTGATGTTCACAATCTTCACTTAATTATTCGAGGAGGAACCCCTTTGCAATGCCAAGACAATAAGCTGCCGACTCGCCATTGAAGCCCGTTCAGGGGCTACCGAGGAGTCCCGACTAGGGTGTCCTGATAGTCAACTATCATCATTGGCCAACTCCAAGACTATGAAGATACAAGATTGAAGACTTGCCCCGTCCCATGGGACTTTCTCATGTGGAAGGCAAGCTTGGCAATACGGATATGTAGATCTCCTACCATTGTAACCGACTTTTGTGTAACCCTAGCCCTCTGTGTGTCTATATAAACCAGAGGGTTTTAGTCCATAGGACTAACAACAATCATACCATAGGCTAGCTTCTAGGGTTTAGCCTCCTTGATCTCGTGGTAGATCCACCTTGTACTACCCATATCATCAATATCAATCAAGCAGAGTAGGGTTTTACCTCCATCGAGAGTCCCAACTGGTAAAACATCGTGTCCCTTGTCTCTATTACCATCCGCCTAGACGCACAGCTTGGGGTTCCCCACCCGAGATCCGCCCTTGCTTTTGACAATCGATGGCCACCTCCATAAACGAAACATATCCTTAGTCCTTTTCAGTATTTCAGATTCTTGGATCATTCAAAGGATCCACTCGATTACTTTTGGTACCTCGCTAAGCTATAGTAAGGCACACATCAGTTCCGTACACATCATTGCATACATGATAGAGCCTAGTCAAGCATAGGAACTCCTTTCATTTTCTCTCTATCTTCTCAAGTAAAGGGTCGCATTGAGTCCCACTCAACTTCACACCTTGTAATAGCAAGAACCCTTTGCCTAATCCATATGAACCTTTTCAAACTTTATCAAGGTATGCATTGTGAAAGTCCAATCCCGCCTGATCATCTCTATAGATCTTGATGCCCAATATTTAAGCAGCTTCACCGAGGTCTTCATTGAAAAAACTTTATTCAAGTATCCTTTATGCTATCCAGAAATTCTATATCATTTCCAATCAACAATATGTCATCCATATAATATCGTAAATGCTACAGAGCTCCACCACTTTGTAAATACAGTTTCTCAAAAGTTCAGATAAAACCATATGCTTTGATCACACTATCAAAGCGCTTATTCCAACTCCGAGTGGCTTGCACTGCATCATATAAATTGATCGCCGGAGCTGGCACACTTTGTTAGCTCCTTAGGATCGATAAAACCTTCCTAAGCAGTATCATATACAAGTCTTCTTCCGTAAATACATTCGTGAATGCGCTTTGACATCCATCCTATTTCATAATCATAAAATGCAATCGCCATGATTCGGACAGATTTTAAGCATCGCCACGTGAGAAGGTCTCATCGAGTAAACCTTGAACTGTCAAAACCTTGCAACAAGTCGAGCTTTGTAAACAGAATATTACCGCGGAGCAGCTACCTTCTTGAAGATCCATTATTCTCTATTGCTTGCCGAACATCGGCAAGTCAACCAAAGTCCACACTTTGTTCTCATACATGATCCCATTCAGATTTCATGGTCAGCCATTTTAACTGCTCACCACCGCTTCATAGCCGAGGTTCACCATGATCTAGTAGCATGACTCTGCATTAGGGTTACCGTATCACCCAAAGATCTTACTCAAGTTAATCTACGGTTCAAGAATAACTTGATCCGTTTAATGATCATCATCATTAACTTCTCACTAATTAGGTGTAACAGAACCGATTGTGATGAACTACTTTCCAATAAGGGAGTTGGCATTGTTACCTCATCAAGTTCTACTTTCCCCACTCACTTCTTTCGAGAAACTCTTCTCTAGAAAGGATCCATTCTAGCAACATTGTCTTGCCTTCTGACTATGATAGAAGGTGTACGAAGGAAATATGCCCTAGAGGCAATAATAAAGTTATTATTTATTTCTTATTTCATGATAAATGTTTATCATTCATGCTAGAATTGTATTAACTGAAACATGATACATGTGTGAATGCATAGAAAACAAGATGTCACTAGTATTCTACTAGACTAGCTTGTTAATCAAAGATGGTTATGTTTCCCACCATAAAAGGAGTTGTTATTTGATTAACAAGGTCACATCATTAGTAGAATGATCTCGATTGACATGACCCATTCCATTAGCTTAGCACACCATCGCTTAGTATGTTGCTACGCTTATCCATGACTTATACATGTTCCTCAGAATTGAGCAACTCCTGCTTATCGAGGAACACTTTGGTGCTACCAAACGTCACAACGAATCGGGTGATTATAAAGGAGTACTACAGTGTCTCCAAAGGCGATGTTGGGTTGGCGATTTTATTAGGTTTTGTCACTCCATTGCTCGGAGAGGTATCTCCGGCCTCTGAATGCACATCATCAAGCCTTTGTAAGCACTACAACTAATGAGTTAGTTGTGAGATGATGTATTACTAACGAGTAAAGAGACTTGCCGGTACCTAGATTGAACTAGGTATTGGATAACGATCGAATCTCGGCAAGTAACATACCGATGACAAAGGAACAACGATGTTGTTATGCGGTTCGACCGACAAAGATCTTCGAGAATATGTAGGAACCAATATGGGCATCCGTGTCCCGCTGTTGGTTATCGACCATGAATAGTTCTAGGTCATGTCTACATTGTTCTCGAACCGTAGGGTCCGCACGCTTAAGGTTTCATGATGCTTATTATGAGTTTATGTATTTTGATGTACCCAAGGAGTTCGAGTCCTGATGTGATCACGGACATGACGAGGAGTCTCTGAATGGTCGAGACATAAAGATTGATATATTGAAGCCTATGTTTGGAGTTCGAATGGTTCCGCAAAAACGGAATTTACTTTAGTAATGGAGGTAAGTACTTGAACCCCCCGGAGGTGAATGGCCTCGATGGGCCTTGTGGATAGGAGAACGCCTCTCTCTTTCCTCCGGAATCCTAGTCCAACTAGGATTGGGGGAATTTACTCCCTGAGGAGTAGGACTCCCGTGGCGCTGCTTCTTTGGCCGCCGCCCTCCCCTGCTCCTTTTATATACGGGCACCTTGAACACACAAGTTGATCGTGAGATCGTTCTCACGTGTGCGTGCCCTCCACCATATTCCACTCGTTATACTGTCACAAGCTTAGCGGTCGCACGGTGAAACATCAAGATCGCCACCACGCCGTCAGGTCGACGATCCTCACACCGGCTGGATCGAGTAGGGACGCCATCGAGCTGTACGCGTGTCAAGAACTCGGGGCGCGGAGTAACGGCGCTGGATCGGCTTCGGATCGCGAGGAGAACGACGCACTTACCTACGCTAGATCGCTCCGCTTCGGTCTACGGGGGTATGTGGACAACACTTTCTCTCGCTATACATCACCATGATCTGCGGTGCGAGAAAATTTTTGAAATTACTACGCCCCAACAAAGGGCATCCGAGCTAGGTTTTTCTATGGTTTGATGTTTTGTACCGAGTAGAACACAAGTGAGTTGGGCTATATGTCATACTACCTACCAAAGATGTCATACTTTGTTCAGCGGATTGGAGATGAAGCGCCTGACCGACACAGACGCCACGCCGAGATCGGTTTCACCGCCACGAGCACTCGCTGCTTAAAGGTGACTGGTGGGGTCTGTTTCTCTCACTTTAGTTGAATCGAGGCTACGCCCGGTCCTTGAGAAGGTTAAACGAGTCTATTTGACGAAGTATCGCTAGGTTTTGATGCGAGGTGAGACGGTTCTGCTTAAGCCCGTAGTGCCACGAAAATTTGCAACAAACAAAGTAGAGGACGCCTAACTTGTTTTTGCAGGCATGTTGTGATGTGATATGGTCAAGACGTGATGCTATATTTTATTGTATGAGATGATCATGTTTTGTAACCGGTTATCGGCAATCGCAGGAGCCATGGTTGTCGCTTATTGTATGCAATGCATCGCTCAGTAATGCTTTTACTTTATCACTAAGCGTAGCGATAGTCGAGTAGCATAAGTTTGGCGAGACGACAACGATGCTACGATGGAGATCAAGGTGTCGCTACGGTGATTTATGGTGATCATGGTGGTGCAACAAGATGGAGATCATGAAGCACAAGATGATGATGACCATATCATATCACTTATATTGATTTGCATGTGATGTTTATCCTTTATGCATCTTATCTTGCTTTGATCGACGGTAGCATTATAAGATGATCTCTCACTAAATTATCAAGAAGTGTTCTCCCTGTATGCACTGCTACAAAGTTCGTCGTGCCCACACCACGTGATGATCGGGTGATAAGCTTTCACGTCCATCTACAACGGGTGCAAGCCAGTTTTGCACGCCGCTATACTCTCTGGTTATACTTGACGAGCCTAGCATATGCAGATATGGCTCTAACACGGAGACCAAAGGTCGAGCGTGAATCATATAGTAGATATGATCAACATAAGATGTTCACCATTGAAAACTACTCCATTTCACGTGATGATCGGTTATGGTTTAGTTGATTTGATCACGTGATCACTTAGATGACTAGAGAGATGTCTTTTCAAGTGGGAGTTCTTAGTAATATGATTAATGAACTTAAATTTATCATGAACTTAGTACCGATAGTATCTTGCTTGTTTATGTTTGATTGTAGATAGATGGCTCGGCCGTTGTTCCGCTGAATTTTAATGCTCCTGAGAAAGCAAAGTTGAAAGATGATGGTAGTAATTACACGGATCGGGTCCGTAACTTGAGGATCATCCTCATTGTTGCACGTAAGAGCTACGGCCCCGATGCACCGCTAGGTGCAGTGCCTCGCTAATGCAACGCAGACGCAGAACGTCTCGCAGAAAGCAAAGTGATGACTACTCTATAGTTCACAGTTATGCTTTACGGCTTAGAACGACTTCAACGACGCTTTGAACGCTATGGAGCATAATGAGATGTTCCAGAGTTGAAGTTGATATTCCAACATGTTCCGGATTGAGAGATATGAAGTTCCAATAAGTTCTATAGCTGCAAGATGGAGGAGAATAGTTCTCGTTAGTGAGCATATACTGTAATGTCTGGGTACTACAATCACTTGACACAATTGGGAGTTAATCTTCCGATGATTGTGTCTCATGTAATTCTTCAATCACCGCCACCAAGCTACAAAGGCTTCGTGATGAACTATAATATGCAAGGGTTAGTAAAGACTATACCGAGCTCTTCGCAATGCTAAAGGTCATGGAGGTAGAAATCAAGAAGGAGCATCAAGTGTTGATGGTCAATAAGACCACTAGTTTCAAGAAGAAAGGCAAAGGGAAGAAGAAGGGAATCAAGAAGAACAGAAGCAAGTCACGCCAGAGAAGAAACCCAAGTCCGGCCCTAAACCTGAAATCGAGTGCTTCTATCGCAAGCAGACCGTCACCGAAGCGGAACTGCCCCAAGTATTTGGCGGATAAGAAGGATGGCAAGGTGAACAAAGGTATATGTGATATACATGTTATTGATGTGTACCTTACTAGAGCTCGAGTAGCACTGGTATTTGATATCGGTTCTGCTAATATTTGCAACTCAAACAGTGGACTATGATTGCTTAACTCGCAAAGGACGAGGTGACGATGCGCTGGGAAATGGTTCCAAAGTCGATGTGATCGGGTCGGCACGCTACCTCTACATCTACCTTCGCGACATTTCCCGAAGGATGTATACAGAACGAAGAAGGACACATGCCGCCAGCCTAAGTGTTCCAGAGCAGAGCAAGCTACCATGGCTTGGTGGAAAACACTAGGAGACATTTCCCGGTAAGAGAGGCTACTAAAGATAAACAACTAGATAGTCAGATCCCACACATACCAAGCATTTCAATAACATTCACACAATATGCTCGATATGTACAAATACAACATGGCATCACAACATGACTCTACGACTCAAGTATTTATTCATTAGGCTCCGAGGAGCGAGATATTACAAACATGGGTCTCATGACCCAACATTCAGAGCATACAAGTCAAAGCACAAGCGAGCTTAACATGTCCGAGTACGTACATCTACAAATGAAAAAGGCTTAGAAGCCCGACTATCTACCGATCTCCGCCGAGGGCACAAGATCGTAGCTGAGGTAACAAGCTAAACGTCAAGTCCACGTGGAACTACTAGCGAGACCAAGTCTCTCTCGCAAAAACATAAAATAGGCAAACGTGAGTACAAATGTACCCAAAGAAGACTTACATCGTAACTAACTACATATGCATCATTGTCAACAAAAGGGTGGTGGAGTTTAACCGCAGCAAGCCAGCTTTGACTCGTGGCTAACCTGAACTACGATCGCAAGTAACTCTTTGAGGTGGCGCACACGAGTCCACATATTCACCATATCAATACACCACTATGGATCCGCCTCGCCTCCCTCACGAGAACGCCATCCATAGCACTCACGCTTATCTTGCGATTTTAGGGTATCCACTTTCACTTGTCTATGAACTATGCAAGGGTCCAAGTTTCCATATCCGAGGAACCGCTATTCAATAGATAATGATAACCCCGCAGGGTGTACTTCTTCACACGCGCTCGCCACTTATCGCCTCAGACACGCCATGTACCTCGCAACCTTCAAGCGGAAGCCAGCGAGGGAGTCGGCCACGACCTACCTAAACACTCAAGTCTCTCGTCCAGGTTTATCGCCTATTCGGTTCCATCCGCAAGGAGATCCGCCAGGTGTCGCCACGGCCCCAAACGATGTGTGCAGGGTTCCCGAGCCCACCATCCGGTGCCACTGCACACCAGCCACGTGTGCCTAGTCTGTCCCTAAGCCCACCTGCCGGGTGCCACTTGGTAGAAAAATAGCACTACCTACAAACACCGTAAACTAGTTGCAACTCCCGACAGAGAACAAGGGTGATTAAGAAGCCGAGAGGGCTTGGAGCGCCTGAGCCCAATGTGTGGTAGTAACTGCTCATGGATCACAAACACGTAACTCGGGCCTCGAGGACGGCTGCAATGAGACAACCCACCATGTACTCCTACATGGCCTCTCACCGCTACCTTTACCAAATCATGTTCACACACTTAGCTCACATACAAGAGGACATGTTCACACACCTCCGATTCATCCCTCGATGAATCGACCTGACACAACTCTAAGCAATAGCAGCATGACAAACAAGCATGAATGAGTAGGCACATCGGGCTCAAACAACTCCTACTCATGCTAGTGGGTTTCATCTATTTATCGTGGCAATGACAGTCATGCAGAGGGTAAAGGGTTCAACTACCGCAGCAAGTAATAGTTGTATCGTTGTTGTCCTAATGCAGAAAATAGAGCAGGAGCGAGAGAGTGGGATTGTATCGAATGAACAAGGGGTTTTGCTTGCTCGCACTTCAAGATAATATAGTTCTTCATCGGTGTCATCGAACTCATCGTCAACATCGCTCACCGAGAGGGATAATCACCGCAAACAAGGAAGAACACAATCAATGCAATGCACAATATGATGCATGATCATGACATGGCAATATGCTGCTGTTTTGCTAATGCAACTAGCAACAAAGTTAAATGAAGTTGGTTTGAACCCTAAGTTCAAATCCAAACTCCATATGTGAAAGTTTAAATGCCATTATATGATTTGTGCTAAACAGCAGCTATAAGTTGTTCTAACATGCATGAAAATGATACAGATGGATAGATTGTATTTTTTTTGATTATTTTTCATATATAATTTGTTTGATTTGGAGTTACGATTGAATTACTATGAATTTTAGAAGTTTTAAGCATTTTCTGAAAATAATAAATCATTTCAGATTTATTTAAATTCCAGAAAGGAATTATTATGCCAAGATGACCTCATAGTGATGTCAAGTCAGTCAACGGCGCGGTCCAGTCAAACCGACCAATGGGTCCCGTGTCGTTGTTCAACTAAACTAACCTAGTTTAATTAGCACTAACCTAGGTTAAACTAGTTAAATTTAAACCTAAACTAGATTAATTAGACGCGGGGCCCGTATGTCGCTGGGACAGGGGGAAGTCAACCCAGCCAGCAGGTCAAACCACGCCGGTCACGGTCAACCCCTCATCGGGCGACGTGTCGCCGGGCGACGATTAGCGCGGGCGGAAGCAGCGCGAAACGCTGTTCCGGCGATTATTTGACGGAGGAGACCACCCACGGGAGCCGAGGTCGCCAAGATCCAGCCGAGGTGGTGGCTCGCTCGGGGTGGCGGAACGACAACGGCGGCGAGCGAGGCGGCAATGAGCTCGGTGTTCAGGGACCGACGCTGCGGTGTGCAAACGAAGCGCAGCGTGGCGTTGGGAAGACTCTCACGCGACGGTGAGCATGTTGGCGACGCCGGACCAAATGGTCACCGAGCATCACCGCGACGAGCGCAGCGGTGGCGCTGCGGCGGGTGAACGCGGCAGCAGCTACGGCGAGCGAGAGAGGAGCAGAAGGGAATCGAGTCAGAGCTCACCGCGGTTCCGCAGGTTGGTCGCTGGCTCGGGAGAGGCCGGAGCAGCCGAGGCGGCGATGGAGATCTCCGCGCCGGAGGTTGAAGACGACGGCGTGGAGGCGCTCGGGGGCGTCCGGCGTCGCGTGAGTCGTCGAGAAGGCGTAGGCGACGGAGGCGGAGCTCATGGGAACGTCAGTGGGGCGAGGGGGTGGCTGTTGCTACGGCAACGACGAGCGGCGGCGACGGGCGCGCTCGGTGGTCGCGTGGGAGAGAAACAGAGGAGGGAAGAGAGGTCCAGGGAGAGAGGAGAGGGGCCAGGGGGTTCTGCGGGGTAGCGTGGCAACGTTGGAGGCGTCCAGGCGAGGAGGAAAGGGGGCAGGCAGGCAGGGAGGGAGGAGGTGGCCGGCGCGGCTGGCCACAGGCCCACGCGCCTGGCCCTCCTAGCAAGGAGGAAGACGACAGGGGAAGGGGCCAGGTGGGCTGGGCTGTCCAACTGGGTCGGCCAAGTGGGCTGCAGGTAAGCCAGGTAGGTCTTCTGCTCTGTTTTAATTTTTGTTCTGTTTTGTTTTGGTTTAGCAAATATACTAAACCATTTTATAAAATCCTGAAAATAATTATGTGGCTAGAACTAAAATATACCAAACCACATAAAATGTTCCAGAATTGTTGGACATATATTAATTATATATAAAATATATATCCAATGCAAATAGTTATTGAATTAATTCAAATGGTCAAAACAAATATTTCTGTGACTCCAAAATATTGGTTTGAATTTTACCTCTTACCAATATTTCTATAGAATAGCAGGAACATTTTCTTGGATTCATTTGAGAAGAATTAAATGTTGGTTATTTTTAGAGGTTTTCTGAGGCTTTTGAAAATTCCTCAATTCAAATTTCATTTGAATTTAAACATGATGCACACATGGAAGCTAGCATAGGTCAGGCCGGAACTTGGGATGTGACACCTCCGGAGATGAGGCAAGCCTCGACGACGACGAATTCGTCGTGCCTGAGGATCCCGTCGAGCAAGAGCGTTTTAAACGCAGGCTTATGGCCACGGCAAGCAGCCTCAAGAAAAAGCAGCAACAGCTTAGAGCTGATCAAGATTTGCTAGCCGACAGATGGACTAAAGTCCTTGCGGCCGAAGAGTACGAACTCGAACGCCCCTCGAAAAGCTTCCCTAAACGCAAGATGCTACCCCGATTAGAGGAGGAAGCATATAAACCCACATCACCAGCGCACAATACGGCCGACCGGCCACCTCGTGGCCGCGACAGAGAGGCCTCCAGGCCCTCCACTAAAGCCGTACCCTGACATCGCTTGAAAAGTACAAAGCCACGGGGGAATGCGCCGGACTTGCGAGACATATTGGAGGATAAGGCAAGACAATCAAGATCGATCTACGGATCGCGTGGGCGCCCCACAATGCGCATCGATGACCGTCGCGCCGGATACAACAACTTCGCCGGGTTTGAGGCGCCAGACACCCACTATGCTTCACGCACGAAGTAATGGATCATCAAATCTCAAGGGTTCAAACCCGTGAACATTGAATCCTACGATGGCACAACAGACCCGCGGTTTGGATCAAGACTATCTCCTTCATATCCACATGGCCCGCGGTGATGATCTTCACGCTATCTAATACCTCCCACTCAAGCTTAAGGGACCAGCTCGGCATTGGCTTAATAGCTTGCCGCAGAATCAATTGGTGTTGGGAGGACCCGAAGCCGCATTCCTTGATAACTTCCAGGCACATATGTGCGACCACCAGACGCTGATGACCTAAGCCACATAATTCAGCAGCCGATTTAATCGCCGCATAATTATGGACACGGTTCTTAACCAAGAAAAATCAAATCGTCGACTGTCCGGATGCAGAGGCCCTCGCAGCCTTCAAGCATAACATCCGCGACGAGTGGCTTGACCGGCACCTAGGACAGGAAAAGCCGAAATCCATGGCAACCCTTATATCACTCATGACCCGCTTCTGCACGGGAGAGGACAGCTGGCTAGCCCGCAGTAACAACCTCAACAAAAATTCAGGCAGTCCGGATACCAAGGACCGCAATAGCAGGTTGCGTCGCAACAAGCACAAACGCCGCATTAACGGCGATAATACTGAGGATATGGCAGTCAATGCCGGATTCATAGGCTCCAAACCCGGTCAGCGGAAAAAGCCATTCAAAAGAACTACTCCGGGTCCGTCCAATTTGGACCGAATACTCGACCGCCATGCCGATACACGACACTTCAAAAGCCAGCTAATCACACCAACAGGATTGTTGGGTATTCAAGCAGCGTGCAAGTTAATTACCAAAAACAATGACAAGGGGCTGCATAGCGATGACGAGGAAGAGACCCGCCACCGAACAATAGAGGATGTATGGTTTCCCCCTCAAGCGGAAGGTGAATATGATATACGCAACCCACATACCCAAAAGGGAGCGGAAGCGTGCACTCAGGGACGTATATGCGATGGAGCCAGTCGCCCCAAAGTTCAATCCATGGTCCTCCTGCCCGATCACTTTTGATCAATGGGACCACCCCACCAGCATCCGCCATGGCAGGTTCGCCGCATTGGTTCTAGACCCAATCATCGACGGGTTTCACCTCACTAGAGTCCTGATGGACGGCGGCAGCAGCCTGAACCTGCTTTACTGTGATACAGCAGCAAGATGGGCATAGATCCTCAAGGATTAAACCCACAAAGACGACCTTTAAAGGCATCATACCAGTGTAGAGGCCAATTGCACGTGCTCAGCCGACATCGAAGTGGTCTTCGATCCCTGATAACTTCCGGCGAGGAGTTAATCTTCGACATAGTCCCGCTCGCAGCGGCTATCATGCATTGCTTCGGACGAACCGCTGGCAAAATTCAACGCGTGCCGCACTACGCTTACCTCAAGCTCAAGATGCCAGCCCTCGAGGAGTCATCACGGTCAACGGAACATCAACGCCTCTCCGAACGGAGGAGCATAGAGCGGCTCTCGCGCGAAGTGCAGAGCAGCCTCTTAAGGCAATTCTCGAGTCCGCCGTTTTAACCGGACACCGCCAAGCGCCGCCCGAGTAACCTACAACAAGACCACATGGCACATTCCGAGCACGCCAGAGTAATGCGGCCCCAACCCCAGCCCTTGCAAAATTGCAAAACCAAGATTCGCAGACATCACTACGCCTCAAGATACCATGGGCACAGGGGGAGGGGCATGACCACGGCAGGCCCAGAGTGCGGCTCAACCACACCAAGGGCTCCCAAACGTGTCATCCTTTTTCTTTTTTTTTTCTCTTATCCTCAGGACTATGTTTACCAGAGGCCCTATCCGGCAGTAGACCTGCCGAACTCACGATGCAACAGCCAGGGAAGAAGAAAGGCCACGCCGAGTATCCATGTGGTCTCCATTACGAGCATTACACCTGCTTTATACACCATTCCGCAGCCTACCCCTAGAGGGGGACATGCTAAATAGTTCCATCCCTTGCTTATCTCACTATTTGTATCATTCTCGCACTCATGGCAAGATTTCTGAATAAACAATGCATCGCCTACCACCGCATTCCTTTCTTATACATATGTTCATCTATGACATGTTGCATCCGTACACTTTGGTACGGCTAAATACATCAGGGCTTAAGTTCCCACATTATGGTGTGATAAGTCTAACACTTTCACAAGTGCGGCACCCGAACTTATAGCATTATATGCATCGGCTCAATCATGTCTTGGGTCAATAGTTGGGTTTGCCCGGCTCCCATGTTTTGGTACCTTACGTTCCCTTATATCAGCTAAGGTAGCGCTGGGAGAACCATTGCGATTGTGCCCCAGTTGAGCTGGGCGAGCACCTCAGTGGAGAAAGCTAAAACTGACCGTCATGATGAGGCGAGAGCCGGTCGCTGTTCGAGAGGTCTTTTCGAGTCCCTAAAGGCTTATGCCGCTTAGAGCGAGGAACCGGCTTTGTCCGGCCCAGGCGTGGATAGAGCCCCGAATTCGGCCTTCCGAACACTAGGGGCTTCGCCGAAATTTAAAATTATAGAATTTTATGGCTAAGTGAGAGTGTTCAAGCATTATAAGTCCGGTTGCCTCGTTCGTTGTGTTGAGCGCCTCCCTAGATGGACCCAAAAATGGGAAGAAGAGCGCTCAAGTTTATCCCAACACCCCAACACTCGTGGCATGGGGGCGAAGTTTACGACTTGCCATCTCTCGATTTGAAAACGGCCGCATGTAAGGTAATATTTTAAATTAACAAGCGCTACTTAGCGCATATGAACAAAGTTTTCAGCGCACAGGATAATAAAATGCGAGTCTACTCAAATATTACATCTTTGGAGCACTCACCCGCAATAATGCGGGCACCTTTCAGGACACCCTTATAATACATCTCGGGCGTGCGACACTCCTTGCCCGGCGGTGGAGCGTCCGTCACAAGCTTCTCAGCGTCCATCTTGCCCCAGTGCACTTTGGCACGAGCAAGGGCCCGATGGGCACCTTCAATGCAGGCGGAATGCTTGATGACTTCAACCCATGGACAAGCATCCACCAGCCGCCGCACACCAGTCAAGTAGCTCCTGTGCATGGCCTCTTTGGGCCACAAACCAACTATGAGGCCCCTCATGGCCTGTTCGCCACCTTAGGAACTCGACCAGCTGCTTCAGCTGGTCGCTAAGGGGCACCGGATGTCCAGCAAAGATACCGAGACCGTAACACCTTCTCCGCCGAGGTCCCTCCTCACTCAGAGAAAGCGGCAAGATCGGCACGCTGTGGGGCAGATCTGCGAACGCCTCCCGAGAGCTCCGACCGGTAAGTAATGTAATTCACTTTACATGCTTGCTTTGCATGAAGAATGCCTTACCCGCCGCTATTTTCTTCAATGCCTCAATCTCCGGAGGGCCTTAGGGCTTCGCCTTAGCGGCTTTGGCACTCTCAATAGCCGACGCAAGCTCGGACTCGAAGTCTTTGAGTCACGCCCAAACTCGTGTTTTTCCACGAGCCTGGAGCTCTTGCCGCATTCTCCGCCGCCTCGCCTCCTGCTTCTCTCGCTCGGCGCGCCCACGGCCAAGATTACGCTCGGCATGACACCACCTCCTTCAGTGGTCACCACCTCGCTCAGAGCCCCGGAGTACACGCTGCTATCCTTGTCATTCCTCTTGCAACCAAACCCTTTTCTATAAGGTACAATTTTAACAAGGTGTTACTCACCTTCCTTGTCCTCGAGCTGCTTCTTGCCATGGCTGAGCTCGAGGCTCTGCTTCAAGGCATTGACCTCCGCACAAGGCGCGCAGAGGTTAGCAAAAGAGCCTGCATTCCCATATTGACATATTTTTGTTAAGACTCTCACAGATATCTTTTTAGATCCTCAGTCCGCTTTTCTTTCCAACACCGAACCGAGCATCGTACTACCGTCTATGCGGTACTATTTTACATATCTTAAAATTCTTACCTCAAAGCCTCGTTAGAAGGTTGCTCAGAAGCTTCGGTCAGCCGCTCTTGGCGAGCCGAATTTTCAATCACCGCACTCATGACAAGGCGGTGTTCTCTTGATGGAAGTGCCGCTGAACGCCTCCAGAAGTTATCCGCGCCCGTTGGACGGAGTCCGCCGGCGTCATAGCCTTGCCCTTCTTACGAAGGGCCACCACGGACTCGGAACCACTACAGTTCCGCATGAGTCCGTCCAAAGTCCGGAGGTTGCCTTTGCGGCACCTTCGGGCCTCCTCCTCCGGTGGGTCCTTTCGGGATCCCACCTCGGCTGCCATGGGGAGGAGGCAGTCGGAAGTGAAGTGCTATCCACATCCGATGTACCCAAGGACCCGCTCGGAAAGCGGGAAGATCGTCCTTGGGCGGACTACAGAGTTGTATGCGGCGTTACAAAGACACCGTGCGACAAAAAGAAAAATTATGAATCATTTAGGAGTCCGGATATTTACGATCTCACCAGGGGCTTGGCCCTTGAGGGACACTCCGCCACCGGCGCTGGCAGAATAGTCTAGGGAAGGGTCCTTCCTTCTGATTCCCTTCGCCTCCCTCGCTGGGGAGGCCTTCCTCTTCTTCTCCCACCGGGAGAGGCCTCTTTTCTCCTCCTCGCCTTGTGGGACGAGTCCGCCGAGTCATCGGACAATGAGTCCGATAACACCTAGCGCGAAATCCTCCGGTTCCCGTGGCCTTTTCTTGGTTTTCTTCTCCGCACCACGAGGTGCCGGACCAGCAGCCCTGTCAAACGGCATCCGCTGGGTCCTCCGGAAGGGGAACCGATAGCTAACCTGTCCGGATGTCTCCCGCCAGCTGTTAAAGGTATTGGGAGTTTAGATCCCACATATAGTCAAACTATGAAAAGCAAGTGTCCCATAAAGGATAACATGGCTTACCTTGCCACCGGACGCCGCGAGCTGAATCCGATCTTCAGAGCGGACGCTGGAGCCTCGGCGCCTTTGAATAGCACCTTCCGTGCCTCTTCAGACGTAGTGTCAAGAGCTCGCCAAGGTCCGTGTCAGGCCGGATCAAACTCCCACAAGTTGAAGTCCCGCTGTTGGCAGGGGAGAATCCGGCGGATGAGCATGACCTGGATTACGTTGACAAGCTTGAGTTTCTTGTTCACCAGGGTTTGGAGACAGGATTGGAGTCTGGTCAGCTCTTCCAAACTGCCCCACAGCTGGCCCTTCTCTTTCCAGGAAGTGAGCCGCATGGGGATGCCAGATCTGAATTCGGGACCGCTGCCCATTCAGGGTCGCGCGGCTCGGTGATGTAGAACGACCCCAATTGCCACCCTTTGATGGTTTCCACGAAGGTGCCCTCGAGCCAAGTGACGCGGGCATCTTGCCCACCATGGGGCCTCCGTGACTCGCTTGGCTGCCCTTCACAACCTTCGCTTGACATTAAAGGTCTTGAGCCACAAGCCAAAGTGGGGCTGATGCAGAGGAAGGTTTCGCATTACCCACGATAAACGCCGAGATGTTGAGGATGAAATTTGGGGCCGATCATGGAAATCCAGGCCATAGTAGAACATGAGCCCTGGACAAAGGGGTGGAGTGGGAAGCCCAGTCCGCGGAGGAAATGGGGAAGGAATACCACCCTCTCATGGGGCCCGAGGGTGGGGATGAGCTACCCCTCGCCGGGGAGCCGTGCGCGATATGGCTGGACAAATATCCGGCGCCGTGCAGCTTCTTGATGTGCCCCTCCGTAACGGAGGAGGCCATCCACTTGCCTCCCGCTCCGGACATGGTTGGAGAAGGTTAATGTGAGATGTGCGGACTTGGGCGCTGGAGCTCGAGTGCACGGAGATGGATAAGCAAAGAAGGAAGAAGGCATAGGTAAAAAGGTGGATCCTTATCCCCTTATATATGGGCAGACGAAACTATGTGTCCCCACCGGCCTGGTAAAACTCGCTTATCTCCCAAGCGCCGCAATCAATGGCGCGGTTGGGTTACCCACGTCCGTATTGATGGGAATCCCGGAATAAGGGGAACACGATCTCTTGTTCGACAAGACATGCCAAGGAAACCGCTTCGCTAAACGCGCTGAGGTGGTGTGATAAAAATGATTCGAGTAAAGGCTTGGCCGTGGTGTGACGTCACGCCGCGAAGTACGTCAGCAGATTGAACTTGTGTAAATATTATTCTCTCTACGGTGGTATGTGGAATTTATTTTGCAGAGTCGAACACTATCCTGATGTTCACAATCTTCTACGAATTATTCGGAGGAGGAACCCGCCTTGCAATGCCGAAGACAATAAGCGCGCCGGACTCGTCGTCATTGAAGCCTGGTTCAGGGCTACCGAGGAGTCCCGACTAGGGGTGTCCGGATAGCCGAACTATCATCATTGGCCGAACTCCAAGACTATGAAGATACAAGATTGAAGACTTCGTCCCGTGTCCGGATGGGACTTTCCTTGGTGTGGAAGGCAAGCTTGGCAATACGGATATGTAGATCTCCTACCATTGTAACCGACTTTGTGTAACCCTAGCCCTCTCAGGTGTCTATATAAACCAGAGGGTTTTAGTCCATAGGACGAACAACAATCATACCATAGGCTAGCTTCTAGGGTTTAGCCTCCTTGATCTCGTGGTAGATCCACTCTTGTACTACCCATATCATCAATATCAATCAAGCAGGAGTAGGGTTTTACCTCCATCGAGAGGGCCCGAACCTGGGTAAAAACATCGTGTCCCTTGTCTCCTATTACCATCCGCCTAGACGCACAGTTCGGGACCCCCTACCCGAGATCCGCCGGTTTTGACACCGACAGTCACCTCCATAAACGA
This sequence comes from Aegilops speltoides, assembly GCA_021437245.1. Taxonomy (NCBI): domain Eukaryota; kingdom Viridiplantae; phylum Streptophyta; class Magnoliopsida; order Poales; family Poaceae; genus Aegilops; species Aegilops speltoides. The sequence continues at coordinate 8,410 of JAHHZJ010000485.1, read as the reverse complement.
GAAACATATCCTTAGTCCTTTTCAGGTATTTCAGGATGTTCTTGACCGCTGTCCAGTGATCCACTCCTGGATTACTTTGGTACCTCCCTGCTAAGCTAATAGTAAGGCACACATCAGGTCTGGTACACATCATTGCATACATGATAGAGCCTATGGCTGAAGCATAGGAACTCCTTTCATTTTCTCTATCTTCTGCAGTGGTCGGGCATTGAGTCTGACTCAACTTCACACCTTGTAATACAAGCAAGAACCCTTTCTTTGCCTAATCCATATTGAACCTTTTCAAAACTTTATCAAGGTATGTGCATTGTGAAAGTCCAATCAAGCGTCTTGATCTATCTCTATAGATCTTGATGCCCAATATTTAAGCAGCTTCACCGAGGTCTTTCATTGAAAAACTTTTATTCAAGTATCCTTTTATGCTATCCAGAAATTCTATATCATTTCCAATCAACAATATGTCATCCACATATAATATCAGAAATGCTACAGAGCTCCCACTCACTCTCTTGTAAATACAGGCTTCTCAAAAAGTCTGTATAAAACCATATGCTTTGATCACACTATCAAAGCGTTTATTCCAACTCCGAGTGGCTTGCACCAGACCATAAATTGATCGCTGGAGCTTGCACACTTTGTTAGCTCCCTTAGGATCGACAAAACCTTCCGGTTGCATCATATACAAGTCTTCTTCCAGAAATACATTCAGGAATGCAGTTTTGACATCCATCTGCCATATTTCATAATCATAAAATGCGGCAATCGCTCATGATTCGGACAGACTTAAGCATCGCTACGGGTGAGAAGGTCTCATCGTAGTAAACCCCTTGAACTTGTCGAAAACCTTTTGCAACAAGTCGAGCTTTGTAAACAGTAACATTACCGTGAGCGTCAGTCTTCTTCTTGAAGATCCATTTATTCTCTATTGCTTGCCGATCATCGGGCAAGTCAACCAAAGTCCACACTTTGTTCTCATACATGGATCCCATCTCAGATTTCATGGCTTCAAGCCATTTTATGGAATCTGGGCTCACCATCGCTTCTTCATAGTTCGTGAGGTTCACCATGATCTAGTAGCATGACTTCCGTAATAGGGTTACTGCACCACTCTGGCGGATCTTACTCGTTAATCTACGGTTCAAGAATAACTTGATCTCAAGTTTCATGATCATCATCATTAACTTCCTCACTAATTGGTGTAGGTGTAACAGAACCGATTTCTGTGATGAACTACTTTCCAATAAGGGAGTTGGTATTGTTACCTCATCAAGTTCTACTTTCCCCCCACTCACTTCTTTCGAGAGAAACTCCTTCTCTAGAAAGGATCCATTCTTAGCAACGATTGTCTTGCCTTCGGATCTATGATAGAAGGTGTACCTGAAGGAAATATGCCCTAGAGGCAATAATAAAGTTATTATTTATTTCCTTATTTCATGATAAATGTTTATCATTCATGCTAGAATTGTATTAACCGGAAACATGATACATGTGTGAATGCATAGACAAAACAAGATGTCACTAGTATGCCTCTACTAGACTAGCTTGTTAATCAAAGATGGTTATGTTTCCTGACCATAAACAAAGGAGTTGTTATTTGATTAACGAGGTCACATCATTAGTAGAATGATCTGATTGACATGACCCATTCCATTAGCTTAGCACACGATCGCTTAGTATGTTGCTACTGCTTTTATCCATGACTTATACATGTTCCCGTAACTATGAGATTATGCAACTCCTGCCATACGGAGGAACACTTTGGTGCTACCAAACGTCACAACGAATCGGGTGATTATAAAGGAGTACTACAGTGTCTCCAAAGGCGATGTTGGGTTGGCGATTTCGAGATTAGGTTTTGTCACTCCGATAGTCGGAGAGGTATCTCTGGCCCTCTCGGTAATGCACATCATCAAGCCTTGCAAGCACTACAACTAATGAGTTAGTTGTGAGATGATGTATTACGGAACGAGTAAAGAGACTTGCCGTAACGAGATTGAACTAGGTATTGATACCGACGATCGAATCTCGGGCAAGTAACATACCGATGACAAAGGGAACAACGATGTTGTTATGCGGTCCGACCGACAAAGATCTTCGAGAATATGTAGGAACCAATATGGGCATCCAGGTCCCGCTGTTGGTTATTGACCATGAATAGTTCTAGGTCATGTCTACATTGTTCTCGAACCGTAGGGTCCGCACGCTTAAGGTTTCGGCGATGCTTATTATGAGTTTATGTATTTTGATGTACCAAGGAGTTCGAGTCCCGGATGTGATCACGGACATGACGAGGAGTCTCGAATGGTCGAGACATAAAGATTGATATATTGAAGCCTATGTTTGAAGTTCGAATGGTTCCGCAAAACGGAATTTATCGGAGTACCGGAGGTTACCGGAACCCCCGGGAGGTGAATGGGCCTCGATGGGCCTTGGTGGATAGGAGAAGGGCCGCCTCTCTCTCTTTCCCTCCGGAATCCTAGTCCAACTAGGATTGGGGGGAATCCTACTCCTGCAGGGAGTAGGACTCCTGTATGCCGCCCCCTTTGGCCGCCGCCCCCTCCCCTGCTCCTTTATATACGGGGCAGGGGGCACCTTGAACACACAAGTTGATCGTGAGATCGCTCTTAGCCGTGTGCGGTGCCCCTCCACCATATTCCACCTCGTTATACCGTCACAGTAGCTTAGGCGAAGCCTCGCGCCGTGAAACATCAAGATCGCCACCACGCCGTCGTCGACGGAACTCTCCCTCGACACTCGGCTGGATCGAGTACGAGGGACGCCATCGAGCTGTACGTGTGTCAAGAACTCGGGGCGCCGGAGTAACGGCGCCGGGATCGGTCGGATCGCGAGGAGAACGTCGACTACTTCCTCTACGCCAGATCGCTCCGCCGGGTCTACAAGGGTATGTGGACAACACTCTCCCTCGTTGCTATACATCACCATGATCTTGCGCAGCGAGGGAAAATTTTTGAAATTACTACGCTCCCCAACAAAGGCATCGAGCCTAGGTTTTTTCTATGGTTTGATGTTTTGCACGAGTAGAACACAAGTGAGTTGTGGGCTATACAAGTCATACTACCTACCAGATGTCATACTTTGGTTCAGCGGTATTGTGAGATGAAGCGCCTGCACCGACATTACGCCAGACGCTTACGCGAGACTGGTTTCACCGCCACGAGCACTCGCTGCTTAAAGGTGACTGGTGGGTGCCTGTCTCTCTCACTTTAGTTGAATCGAGTGGCTACGCCCGTCCTTGAGAAGGTTAAACGGAGTCTATTTGACGAAGTATCGCTGTGGTTTTGATGCGAGGTGAGACCGGTTCTTGCTTAAGCCCGTAGCAGCCACGTAAAATTTGCAACAACAAAGTAGAGGACGCCTAACTTGTTTTTGCAGGCATGTTGTGATGTGATATGGTCAAGACGTGATGCTATATTTTATTGTATGAGATGATCATGTTTTGTAACCGGTTATCGGCAATCGGCAGGAGCCATATGGTTGTCGCTTATTGTATGCAATGCAATCGCCTGTAATGCTTTACTTTATCACTAAGCGGTAGCGATAGTCGAGTAGCATAAGTTTGGCGAGACGACAACGATGCTGCGATGGAGATCAAGGTGTCGCTACGGTGACGATGGTGATCATGGTGGTGCAACAAGATGGAGATCATGAAGCACAAGATGATGATGACCATATCATATCACTTATATTGATTTGCATGTGATGTTTATCCTTTATGCATCTTATCTTGCTTTGATTGACGGTAGCATTATAAGATGATCTCTCACTAAATTATCAAGAAGTGTTCTCCCGGTATGCACCGCTGCCAAAGTTCGTCGTGCCTGCACACCACGTGATGATCGGGTGTGATAAGCTCTCGTCCATCTACAACGGGTGCAAGCCAGTTTTGCACGCGAGAATACTCGGGTTATACTTGACGAGCCTAGCATATGCAGATATGGCCTCGAACACGGAGACCGAAAGGTCGAGCGTGAATCATATAGTAGATATGATCAACATAAGATGTTCACCATTGAAAACTACTCCATTTCACGTGATGATCGGTTATGGTTTAGTTGATTTGGATCACGTGATCACTTAGATGACTAGAGAGATGTCTTTCTAAGTGGGAGTTCTTAAGTAATATGATTAATTGAACTTAAATTTATCATGAACTTAGTACCGATAGTATCTTGCTTGTTTATGTTTGATTGTAGATAGATGGCTCGTCTTGTTGTTCCGCTGAATTTTAATGCGCTCCTTGAGAAAGCAAAGTTGAAAGATGATGGTAGCAATTACACGGATCGGGTCCGTAATTTGAGGATCATCCTCATTGCTGCACGTAAGAGCTTACGCCCCGATGCACCGCTAGGTGCCAGTGCTCGCTGCTAATGCAATCGCAGATGTTATGAACGTCTGCAGAGCAAAGTCGATGACTACTCTATAGTTCAAGGTGCCATGCTTTACGGCTTAGAACCGGACTTCAACGACGTTTTGAACGTCATGGAGCATATGAGATGTTCCAGAGTTGAAGTTGATATTCCAAATGTAATGCCCGGATTGAGAGATATGAAGTCTCCAATAAGTTCTATAGCTGCAAGATGGAGGAGAATAGTTACGTTAGTGAGCATATACTCGTAATGTCCGGGTACTACAATCACTTGACACAATTGGGAGTTAATCTTCCGATGATTGTGTCATTGATGTAATTCTTCAATCACCGCCACCAAGCTACAAAGGCTTCGTGATGAACTATAATATGCAAGGGTTAGTAAAGACTATACCGAGCTCTTCGCAATGCTAAAGGCTGGAGGTAGAAATCAAGAAGGAGCATCAAGTGTTGATGGTCAATAAGACCACTAGTTTCAAGAAGAAAGGCAAAGGGAAGAAGAAGGAATTCAAGAAGAACAGCAAGCAAGTTGTCGCTCAGAGAAGAAACCCAAGTCTGGCCCTAAACCTGAAATCGAGTGCTTCTACTCAAGCGATCGTCATCGAAGCGGAACTGCCCCAAGTATTTGGCGGATAAGAAGGATGGCAAGGTGAACAAAGGTATATGTGATATACATGTTATTGATGTGTACCTTACTAGAGCTCGTAGTAGCACTGGTATTTGATATCGGTTCTGCTGCTAATATTTGCAACTCAAACAGGACTACAGATTGCTTAACTCGCAAAGGACGAGGTGACGATGCGCTGGGAAATGGTTCCAAAGTCGATGTGATCGCGGTCGGCACGCTACCTCTACATCTACCTTCGGATTAGTTTTAGACCTAAATAATTGTTATTTGGTGCCCGCGTTGAGCATGAACATTATATCTGGATCTTGTTTGATGCGAGACGGTTATTCATTTAAATCGAGAATAATGGTTGTTCTATTTATATGAGTAATATCTTTTATGGTCATGCACCCTTGAGGAGTGGTCTATTTTTATGAATCTCGATAGTAGTGATACACATATTCATAATGTTGAAACCAAAAGATGCAGAGTTGATAATGATAGTGCAACTTATTTGTGGCAATCGCCGCTTAGGTCATATCGGTGTAAAGCGCATGAAGAAACTCCATGTCGATGGACTTTTGGAGTCACTTGATTATGAATCACTTGGCACTTATGTAACCGTGCCTCATGGGCAAGATGACTAGAACACCGCTCTCCCAGTACTATGGAGAGAGCAACAGATTTGTTGGAAATCATACATACAGATGTATGTGGTCCGATGAATATTGAGGCTCGTGGCGGATATCGTTATTTTCTCACCTTCACAGATGACTTAAGCAGATATGGGTATATCTACTTAATGAAACATAAGTCTGAAACGCTTGAAAAGTTCAAAGAATTTCAGAGTGAAGTTGAAAATCATCGTAACAAGAAAATTAAGTTTCTACGATCCGATCGTGGAGGTGAATATTTGAGTTACGAGTTTGGTCTACATTTGAAACAATGCGAATAGTTTCGCAACTTACGCCACCCGAACACCACAACAGAATGGTGTGTCCGAACGTCAGAATCGCACTTTACTAGATATGGTGCGATCTATGATGTCTCTTACAGATTTACCGCTATCGCTTTGGGGTTATGCTCTAGAGACACCGATTCACACTCAATAGAACACCGCCGAACTGCTGAGACGACACCTTATGAACTGTGGTTTAGCAAGAAACCAAAGTTGTCGCTTAAAGTTTGGGGATGCGATGCTTATGTGAAAAGCTTCAACCCGATAAGCTCGAACCCAAATCGGAGAAATGTGTCTTCATAGGATACCCAAAGGAGACAGTTGGGTACACCTTCTATCACAGATCCAAGGCAAGACATTCGCTGTTAAGAATGGATCCTTTCTAGAGAAGGAGTTTCTCTCGAAAGAAGTGAGTGGGAGGAAAGTGGAACTTGATGAGGTAATAGTATCTTCTCCTTACTTGAAAGTAGTTCGTCGCAGTAAACCAGTTTCGAGACACCTACACCAAGTAGTGAGGAAGTTGATGATGTTGATCATGAAACTTCGATCAAGTTTCGCAGAACCTCGAGATCAACCAGAGTAAGATCCGCACTGAGTGGTACGGTAATCCTGTTCGAAGTCATGCTACTAGATCATGATGAACCTACGAACTATGAAGAAGCGATGGTGAGCCCAGATTCCGCAAAATGGCTTGAGGCCATGAAATCTGAGATGGGATCCATGTATGAAAACAAAGTGTGGATTTTTGGTTGACTTGCCCGAGGGTAGGCAAGCAATAGAAAACAAGTGGATCTTCAAGAAGAAGACCGACGCCGACGGTAATGTTATCGTTTATAAAGCTCGACTTGTCGCAAAAGGTTTTCGACAAGTTCAAGGGATTGACTACGATGAGACCTTCTCACCAGAAGCGATGCTTAAGTCCGTCCGAATCATGTTAGCAATTGCCGATTTTATGATTATGAAATTTGGCAAATGGATGTAAAGACCGCATTCCTGAATGGATTTCGAAGAAGAGTTGTATATGATGCAACCGAAGGTTTTATCGATCCAAAGGAGCTAACAAAGTGTGCAAGCTCCAATGATCCATATATGGACTGGTGCAAGCATCTCGAGTTGGAATAAACGCTTTGATAGTGTGATCAAAGCATTTGGGTTTATATGCACTTTTGGAGAAGCCTGATTTACAAGAAAGTGAGTGGAGCTCAGAGCATTTCGATCTTATATGTGGATGACATATTGCTGATCGGAAATGATATAGAATTTCTGGATAGCATAAAGGATACTTGAATAAGAGTTTTCAATGAAAGACCTCGGTGAAGCTGCTTACATATTGGGCATCAAGATCTATAGAGATAGATCAAGACGCTTAATTGACTTTCACAAAGCACATACCTTGACAAAGTTTTGAAGAAGTTCAAAATGGATCAAGCAAAGAAAGGGTTCTTGCCTCGTGTTACAAGGTGTGAAGTTGAGTCGACTCAATGCCCACCACCGCAGAAGATAGAGAGAAATGAAAGATGTTCCTATGCTTCAGCCATAGGCTCTATCATGTATGCAATGCTGTGTACCAGACCATGTGTGCCTTGCTATAAGCCTAGCAGGAGGTACCAAAGTAATCCAGAGTGGATCATCGGACAGCGGTCAAGAACATCCCGAAATACCGAAAAGGACTAAGGATATGTTTCTCGATATGGAGGTGACAAAGAGCTCATCGTGAACGGTTACGCTGATGCAAGCTTTGACACCGATCCGATGATTCTAAATCGCAGACCGGATACGATTTACACTAAACCGAGGAGCCGCTTAGTGCGATGCAGCTAAACAAAGCGTCAGAAGGGATCTACATGTGAAGCGGAATACATAGCAGCTTCGAAGCAGCTAATGAAGGAGTCTGGATGAAGGAGTTCATATCCGATCTAGGTGTCATACCTAGTGCATCGGGTCCAATGAAAATCTTCTGATTTGGAATCCCTCAACTTTTACCTTTGGGTTCCAAAGGTTAGAATGGGGATTATAAAGGGTATAAGTGCTAAAGGCCAAGGAACGAATTGTTAGGTTTTGTATCCAATTGGAGGTTAACTCGCCGGTTTCAATCCTTTACCAAACTACACTAATAGGTTAGAGAAAATGATTAGAAACGATAAAGGATTCCAGATTAACATAGACCAGATTTCCAGTTCTTCCGTAAAAGAAAAGTTTGTTATGGGTAAACCGACAAATTTTCCAAATATTAGGAAAATTATTCATTACGGGTTGGTTTGCCGTTAGTTCAGGCATGTTACTGTTCTCAACCTAGGCGGACCAAAAGGTTTTGGGAATGCCTTTGATTTTGATTTGATGTACCAAAATTCGAGCCCGAGGATCCCGAGAGACAGAGTCCTTGAATTCCCGGAGGGATATGTTTAATTTGAAAGTTGAGGGTCGGCAAACCATCCATGACATTTTTTTGGGGAGGGAA
>JAHHZJ010000484.1:0-22092 GCA_021437245.1 Aegilops speltoides | reverse complement strand
TCAAACTTTAACTACCAAAACTATTGTTTTTCATCCCAGAGTCCCATTTAGAATTACTAAACGCCCTTTTTTGGGCCGAGATTTCCGTGAACGCCAGGGTTTGTGTGCAAGTATTTCAAACTATAATGACCAAAAATTAGAAGTCATTCCATCTTTATTCCCCAGAGCCTTCCAGAGTTCCTAAATCGCCCAATGAGCACGTTATCATTCTTGTTAGTTCGAGTGAATTCCGTAGATGATAATTCTTTCATCCGCTTGTTCCTCTGCTTTTTCCCTAGCCGAGCCCCACACACTATTCTAGCTAGACATGGGTGTGGCTCAGAACAACCCGATGACCAAACGGATCTAATGCACCATCGAATCTAAAACTTTAATCGCCAAAACTATTGTTTTTCATCCCGTAGTCCCATTTAGAATTACTAAATGTCCTTTTTGGGCCGAGATTTCATGAACGCTTACAGGCGTTTTGTGTGCAAGTATATCAAACCATACGGACTCTAAAATTAAAAGTCATTCCATCTTTATTCCCTAGAGCCTTTGAGCAATTCCTAAACCGCCAAGTCGGAGCACGTTATCATTCTTGTTAGTTCTCGAGGAATTTCTATGATAATTCTTTCATCAGCTTGTTCCTGCTTTTTCTCTTGCCTCGAGCTCGACACACAATTCTAGCTAGACATGAGTGTGGCTCAGAATAATTCGCTGACCAAACGGATCTACGACAACATCGAATCTCAAACTTTAACTGCCAAAACTATTGTTTTTCATTCTGTAGTCCCTTTTAGAATTACTAAACGTCCTTTTATGGGCAGAGATTTCCAGGAACGCTTTCTCCGAGTTTGTGTGCAAGTATTTTGAATCATACGGACCTAAAAATTAGAAGTCATTCCATCTTTGTTCCCCTAGAGCCTTCATGCAGTTCAAACCTTCCAATCGAGCATCGCTATCATTATTGTTAGTTCTCGAGGAATTCTTCTAGATGATAATTCTTTCATCGCTTGTTCCTGCTTTTCTCAGAGTCTGAGCCCGACATAACTATTCTAGCTAGACATGGGTGGTTTGTAACACCCGATGACCAAACGGATCTACGGCACCATCGAATCTCAAACTTTAATCGCCAAATCTATTGTTTTTCATCCTGTAGTCCTTTTAGAATTACTAAACGTCCTTTTTGGGACGAGATTTGTGGACGCTGCGCGTTTGTGTGCAAGTATTTCAAACCATACGGACCTAAAAATTAGAAGCCATTCCATCTTTATTCCCTAGAGCCTTCCAAAGAGTTCCTAAACCACTCCAATGAGCACGTTATCATCCTTGTTAGTTCTCGAGTGAATTCCCTAGATGATAATTCTTTCATCAGCTTTGTACTCTGCTTTCTTCTAGCTCGAGCCTCGCACACTATTCTAGCTAGACATGGGTGTGTCTCGTAACACCTGATGACCAAACGGATCTAATGCACCATCCAATCTCAAACTTTAACTACCAAAACTATTGTTTTTCATCCTATAGTCCATTTTAGAATTACTAAACGTCCTTTTTTGGGCCGAGATTTCCAGGGACGCTTTCGTGCGGTTTGTGTGCAAGTATTTCAAACCATATGGACCTAAAAATTAGAAGTCATTCCATCTTTATTCCCCTAGAGCATTCCAGCAGTGCCTAAACCGCACCAGTCGGAGCACGTTATCATTCTTGTTAGTTCTGAGTGAATTCCCTCGGTATGTTAATTGTTTCATTAGTTTGTTCCCTCGCTTCTCTAGCCTCGAGCCCCGACACACTATTCTAGCTAGACCTGGGTGTGGATCGTAACACCTGATGACCAAACGGATCTACGGCACCATCGAATCTCAAACTTTAACTGCCAAAACTATTGTTTTTCATCCTTAACTCCCATTTAGAATTACTAAATGTCCTTTTTGGGCCGAGATTTGTGAACGCTTTATCCGGTTTGTGTGCAAGTATTTTGAATCATACGACCTAAAAAATTAGAAGTCATTCCATCTTTATTCCCTAGAGCCTTCCAAATAGCTTCCTAAACCGCCCAATGGAGCACGTTATCATTCTTGTTAGTTCTGAGTGAATTCCTCGTATGATAATTCTTTCATCAGCTTTGTTCCTCGCTTTCTCTAGCCCGAGCCTCATACATAATATTCAAGCTAGACATGGGTGTGGCTTGTAACACTTGATGACCAAACGGATCTAATGCACCATCAATCACAAACTTTACCGCCAAAACTATTGTTTTTCATTCTCAGAGTCCCGCTTAGAATTACTAAACTTCCTTTTTGGGCCGAGATTTCTAGGAACGCCGTATGGTTTGTGTGCAAGTATTTCAAACCATACTGACCTTAAAATTATAAGTCATTCCATCTTTATTCCCCAGAGCCTTCCAATAGCTTCCTAAACCGCCCAATGGAGCACGTTATCATTCTTGTTAGTTTTGAGTGAATTTCTCAGTATGATAATTCTTTCATCAGTTTGTACCCTGCTTATTCTTCTAGCCCCGACTCGCACACTATTCTAGCTAGACATGGTGTGGCTCATAACACCGATGACCAAACGGATCTAATGCACCATCGAATCTCAAACTTTAATCGCCAAAACTATTGTTTTTCATCCTGTAGTCCTTTTTAGAATTACTAAACGCCCTTTTTTTTTTGCAGAGATTTCGTGAACGCTTTCGGGTTTGTGTGCAAGTATTTCAAATCATACGGACCTCAAAATTTAGAAGTCATTCCATCTTTATTCCCCTAGAGGCTTCCAAAGAGTTCCTTAAACCGCCCAATGGAGCATCGCTATCATTCTTGTTAGTTCTCAGGTGAATTCTTCTTGTATGATAATTCTTTCAGCAGTTTGTTCCCTCGCTTTTCTCTAGCCCGAGCCCTCCCATAAACTATTCTAGCTAGACATGGGTGTGGCTCAGAACACCTAATGACCAAACGGATCTATGGCACCATCGAATCTCAAACTTTAACTCGCTAAAACTATTGTTTTTCATTCAGAGTCCCATTTAGAATTACTAAACGTCTTTTTTGGGCCGAGATTTCTAGGAACGCTTGCAGGCGGTTTGTGTAAGTATTTCAAATCATACGGACCTAAAAAATTAGAAGTCATCCATATTTATTCCCTAGAGCCTTCCAAAGAGCTTCCTAAACCGCCCCAATGGAGCATCGTTATCATTCTTGTTAGTTCTAAGTGAATTCTCGATGATAATTCTTTCATCAGCTTTGTTCTCTGCTTTTCTCTTGCCCGAGCCTAACACACTATTCTAGCTAGACATGAGTGGCTCAAACACCGACACCAAACGGATCTACGACAACATCGAATCTCAAACTTTAATCGCCAAAACTATTGTTTTTCATTCGTAGCCCCTTTAGAATTACTAAACGCCCTTTTTATGGGCAGAGATTTCCAGGAACGCTTCTCCGAGTTTGTGTGCAAGTATTTTGAATCATACGGACCTAAAAATTAGAAGTCATTCCATCTTTGTTCCCCTAGAGCCTTCATGCAGTTCCGAAACCTCTCCAATCGGAGCACGTTATCATTATTGTTAGTTCTGAGTGAATTCCTTCGGTATGATAATTCTTTCATCAGTTTGTTCCCTGTTTCTTCTGTAGCCTGAGCCTGACACACTATTCTAGCTAGACATGGGTGTGGCTCGTAACACCTGATGACCAAACGGATCTACGGCACCATCGAATCTCAAACTTTAACTGCCAAATCTATTGTTTTTCATCCTGTAGTCCCTTTTAGAATTACTAAACGTCCTTTTTTGGGACGAGATTTCCAGGGACGCTTTCGTGCGGTTTGTGTGCAAGTATTTCAAACCATACGGACCTAAAAATTAGAAGCCATTCCATCTTTATTCCCCTAGAGCCTTCCAGCAGTTCCTAAACCACTCCAGTCGGAGCACGTTATCATCCTTGTTAGTTCTGAGTGAATTCCCTCGGTATGATAATTCTTTCATCAGTTTGTACCCCGTTTCTTCTCTAGCCTGAGCCTGGCACACTATTCTAGCTAGACATGGGTGTGTCTCGTAACACCTGATGACCAAACGGATCTAATGCACCATCCAATCTCAAACTTTAACTACCAAAACTATTGTTTTTCATCCTATAGTCCATTTTAGAATTACTAAACGTCCTTTTTTGGGCCGAGATTTTGTGGACGCTTTCATATGTTTGTGTGCAAGTATTTCAAACCATATGGACCTAAAAATTAGAAGTCATTCCATCTTTATTCCCTAGAGCATTCCAAAAGGCTCTAAACCGCACTACCGGAGCACGCTTATCATTCTTGTTAGTTCTCGAGTGAATTCCCTCAGATGTTAATTGTTTCATTAGTTTGTTCCTCGCTTCTCTCTAGCTCGAGCCTGCACACTATTCTAGCTAGACCTGGGTGTGGATCGTAACACCTGATGACCAAACGGATCTACGGCACCATCGAATCTCAAACTTTAACTGCCAAAACTATTGTTTTTCATCCTTAACTCCCATTTAGAATTACTAAATGTCCTTTTTGGGCCGAGATTTCCAGGAACGCTTTATCCGGGTTTGTGTGCAAGTATTTTGAATCATACGGACCTAAAAATTAGAAGTCATTCCATCTTTATTCCCCTAGAGCCTTCCAGCAGTTCCTAAACCGCTCCAGTCGGAGCACGTTATCATTCTTGTTAGTTCTGAGTGAATTCCCTCGGTATGATAATTCTTTCATCAGTTTGTTCCCTGTTTCTTCTCTAGCCTGAGCCTGACACACTATTCAAGCTAGACATGGGTGTGGCTTGTAACACTTGATGACCAAACGGATCTAATGCACCATCGAATCACAAACTTTTACTGCCAAAACTATTGTTTTTCATTCAGTAGTCCCATTTAGAATTACTAAACTTCCTTTTTGGGCCGAGATTTCTAGGAACGCTTGTATGTTTGTGTGCAAGTATTTGCACCATACGGACCTTAAAATTATAAGTCATTCCATCTTTATTCCCTAGAGCCTTCCAAGAGTTCCTAAACCGCTTCCAATGGAGCACGTTATCATTCTTGTTAGTTTTGAGTGAATTCCTCTGATGATAATTCTTTCATCAATTTGTACCCTGCTTATTCTTCTAGCCCCGACCTCGCACACTATTCTAGCTAGACATGGGTGTGGCTCGTAACACCTGATGACCAAACGGATCTAATGCACCATCGAATCTCAAACTTTAACTGCCAAAACTATTGTTTTTCATCCTGTAGTCCCTTTTAGAATTACTAAACGTCCTTTTTTGCAGAGATTTCCAGGAACGCTTTCTCGGGGTTTGTGTGCAAGTATTTCAAATCATACGGACCTCAAAATTAGAAGTCATTCCATCTTTATTCCCCTAGAGGCTTCCAGCAGTTCCTAAACCGCTCCAGTCGGAGCACGTTATCATTCTTGTTAGTTCTGTGTGAATTCCTTCGGTATGATAATTCTTTCAGCAGTTTGTTCCCCGTTTCTTCTCTAGCCTGAGCCTGACAAACTATTCTAGCTAGACATGGGTGTGGCTCGTAACACCTAATGACCAAACGGATCTATGGCACCATCGAATCTCAAACTTTAACTGCCAAAACTATTGTTTTTCATTCTGTAGTCCCATTTAGAATTACTAAACGTTCTTTTTTGGGCCGAGATTTCTAGGAACGCTTTCGTGCGGTTTGTGTGCAAGTATTTCAAATCATACGGACCTAAAAATTAGAAGTCAGTCCATATTTATTCCCTAGAGCCTTCCAAATAGCTTCCTAAACCGCCCAAATGAGCATCGCTATCATTCTTGTTTGTTCTAAGTGAATTCCTCAGATGATAATTCTTTTCATCAGCTTTGTTCCTCGCTTTTTCTCTCGCTCGAGCCTAACACACTATTCTAGCTAGACATGAGTGTGGCTCAGAACACTCGCGACCAAACGGATCTACGACAACATCGAATCTCAAACTTTAATCGCCAAAACTATTGTTTTCATTCTCGTAGTCCTTTTAGAATTACTAAACGCCTTTTATGGGCGAGATTTCCGTGAACGCTTTCTCCGGTTTGTGTGCAAGTATTTTGAATCATACGGACCTAAAATTAGAAGTCATTCCATCTTTGTTCCCTAGAGCCTTCATGCAGTTCAAGCCTCTCCAATCGGAGCACGTTATCATTATTGTTAGTTCGAGGAATTCTTCGTATGATAGTTCTTTCATCAGTTTGTTCCTCGCTTTTCTCTCAGAGCTCGAGCCCGACACACTATTCTAGCTAGACATGGGTGGCTCAGAACACCCGATGACCAAACGGATCTACGGCACCATCGAATCTCAAACTTTAATCGCCAAATCTATTGTTTTTCATCCTAGTCCCTTTTAGAATTACTAAACGCCCTTTTTGGGACGAGATTTCAGGACGCTTCGGCGGTTTGTGTGCAAGTATTTCAAACCATACGGACCTAAAAATTAGAAGCCATTCCATCTTTATTCCCCTAGAGCCTTCCAGCAGTTCCTAAACCACTCCAGTCGGAGCACGTTATCATCCTTGTTAGTTCTGAGTGAATTCCTCATGATAATTCTTTCATCAGCTTTGTACCTCGCTTTTCTCTAGCCTGAGCCTGGCACACTATTCTAGCTAGACATGGGTGTGGCTCGTAACACCTGATGACCAAACGGATCTAATGCACCATCCAATCTCAAACTTTAACTGCCAAAACTATTGTTTTTCATCCTATAGTCCATTTTAGAATTACTAAACGCCCTTTTGGGCCGAGATTTGTGGAGGCTTTCAAGTTTGTGTGCAAGTATTTCAAACCATACGGACCTAAAAATTAGAAGTCATTCCATCTTTATTCCCTAGAGCATTCCAAAAGGCTTAAACCGCACTACCGGAGCACGCTATCATTCTTGTTAGTTCTGAGTGAATTCCTCAGATGTTAATTGTTTCATTAGTTTGTTCCTCGCTTCTCTCTAGCCTCGAGCCCGATACACTATTCTAGCTAGACTCGTGTGGATCAGAAGACCTCGATGACCAAACGGATCTACTTGCACCATCGAATCTCAGATTTTAATCGCCAAAACTATTGTTTTTCATCCTTAACTCCCATTTAGAATTACTAAATGTCCTTTTGGGCCAAGATTTGTGAACGCTTCTCCGGTTTGTGTGCAAGTATTTTGAATCATACGGACCTAAAAATTAGAAGTCATTCCATCTTTATTCCCCTAGAGCCTTCCAGCAGTTCCTAAACCGCTCCAGTCGGAGCACGTTATCATTCTTGTTAGTTCTGAGTGAATTCCCTCGGTATGATAATTCTTTCATCAGTTTGTTCCCCGTTTCTTCTCTAGCCTGAGCCTGACACACTATTTAAGCTAGACATGGGTGTGGCTTGTAACACTTGATGACCAAACGGATCTAATGCACCATCGAATCACAAACTTTTACTGCCAAAACTATTGTTTTTCATTCTGTAGTCCCATTTAGAATTACTAAACTTCCTTTTTGGGCCGAGATTTCTAGGAACGCTTTCGTGCGGTTTGTGTGCAAGTATTTCAGACCATACGGATCTTAAAATTATAAGTCATTCCATCTTTATTCCCCTAGAGCCTTCCAAAGAGTTCCTAAACCGCCCAATGGAGCATCGTTATCATTCTTGTTAGTTTTGAGTGAATTCCCTCGGTATGATAATTCTTTCATCAGTTTGTACCCCGTTTATTCTCTAGCCTGACCCTGGCACACTATTCTAGCTAGACATGGGTGTGGCTCAGAATAATTCGATGACCAAACGGATCTAATGCACCATCGAATCTCAAACTTTAACCGCCAAAACTATTGTTTTTCATCCCGTAGTCCCTTTAGAATTACTAAACGCCCTTTTGGCAGAGATTTCAGAACGCTTTCGGGTTTGTGTGCAAGTATTTCAAATCATACGGACCTCAAAATTAGAAGTCATTCCATCTTTATTCTAGAGGCTTCCAAAGAAGTTCTTAAACCGCCCAATGGAGCACGTTATCATTCTTGTTAGTTCTTGTGAATTCCTTCGTATGATAATTCTTTTCATCGCTTTGTTCCCTGCTTTTCTCTAGCCCGAGCCCGACAAACTATTCTAGCTAGACATGGGTGTGGCTCAGAACACCTAATGACCAAACGGATCTATGGCACCATCGAATCTCAAACTTTAACGCCAAAACTATTGTTTTTCATTCTCAGTCCCATTTAGAATTACTAAACGTTTTTTGGGCCGAGATTTCTAGGAACGCTGGCGGGGTTTGTGTGCAAGTATTTCAAATCATACGGACCTAAAATTAGAAGTCATCCATCTTTATTCCACTAGAGCCTTCCAAAGAGTTCTTAAACCGCCCAATGGAGCACGTTATCATTCTTGTTAGTTCTAAGTGAATTCCTCAGATGATAATTCTTTCATCATTGTTCCTGCTTTTCTCTTGCCTGAGCCTAACACACTATTCTAGCTAGACATGAGTGTGGCTCGTAACACCTGATGACCAAACGGATCTACGACACCATCGAATCTCAAACTTCAACTGCCAAAACTATTGTTTTTCATTCTGTAGTCCCTTTTAGAATTACTAAACATCCTTTTATGCGCAGAGATTTCCAGGAACGCTTTATCCGGGTTTGTATGCAAGTATTTCGAATCATACGGACCTAAAAATTAGAAGTCATTCCATCTTTATTCCCCTAGAGCCTTCCAGCAGTTCCTAAACCGCTCCAGTCGGAGCACGTTATCATTCTTGTTAGTTGTGAGTGAATTCCCTCGGTATGAAAATTCTTTCATCAGTTTGTACCTTGTTTCTTCTCTAGCCCGAGCCTGGCACACTATTCTAGCTAGACATGGGTGTGGCTCGTAACACCTGATGACCAAATGGATCTAATGTACCATCGAATCTCAAACATTAACTTCCAAAACTATTGTTTTTCATCCTGTAGTCCCTTTTAGAATTACTAAACGTCCTTTTTTGGGCTGAGATTTGGAACGCTTTCGTGCGTTTGTGTGCAAGTATTTCAAACCATACGGACCTAAAAATTAGAAGTCATTCCATTTTTATTCTCCTAGAGCCTTCCAGCAATTCCTAAACCGCTCAAGTCGGAGCACGTTATCATTATTGTTAGTTCTGAGTGAATTCCTTCGGTATGACAATTCTTTCATCAGTTTGTTCCCTGTTTCTTCTGTAGCCTGAGCCTGACACACTATTCTAGCTAGACATGGGTGTGGCTCGTAACACCTGATGACCAAACGGATCTACGGCACCATCGAATCTCAAACTTTAATCGCCAAATCTATTGTTTTTCATCCTGTAGTCCCTTTTAGAATTACTAAACGCCCTTTTTGGGCCGAGATTTGTGGACGCTGTAGGCGTTTTGTGCAAGTATTTCAAACCATACGGACCTAAAAATTAGAAGTCATTCCATCTTTATTCCCTAGAGCATTCCAAAGAAGGTTTAAACCGCACTAATGGAGCACGTTATCATTCTTGTTAGTTCTCGAGTGAATTCCTCGCATGTTAATTGTTTCATTAGTTTGTTCCTCGCTTCTCTCTAGCCTGAGCCTGACACACTATTCTAGCTAGACCTGGGTGTGGATCGTAACACCTGATGACCAAACGGATCTACGGCACCATCGAATCTCAAACTTTAACTGCCAAAACTATTGTTTTTCATCCTTAACTCCCATTTAGAATTACTAAATGTCCTTTTTGGGCCGAGATTTCCAGGAACGCTTTCTCCGGGTTTGTGTGCAAGTATTTTGAATCATACGGACCTAAAAATTAGAAGTCATTCCATCTTTATTCCCCTAGAGCCTTCCAAAGAGTTCTAAACCGCCCAATGGAGCATCGCTATCATTCTTGTTAGTTCTGAGTGAATTCCCTCGGTATGATGATTCTTTCATCAGTTTGTTCCCCGTTTCTTCTCTAGACTGAGCCTGACACACTATTCAAGCTAGACATGGGTGTGGCTTGTAACACTTGATGACCAAACGGATCTAATGCACCATCGAATCACAAACTTTTACTGCCAAAACTATTGTTTTTCATTCTGTAGTCCCATTTAGAATTACTAAACTTCCTTTTTGGGCCGAGATTTCTAGGAACGCTTTTGTGCGGTTTGTGTGCAAGTATTTCACACCATACGGACCTAAAAATTATAAGTCATTCCATCTTTATTCCCCTAGAGCCTTCCAGCAGTTCCTAAACTGCTCCAGTCGGAGAACGTTATCATTCTTGTTTGTTTTGAGTGAATTCCCTCGGTATGATAATTCTTTCATCAGTTTGTACCCCGTTTATTCTCTAGCCTGACCCTGGCACACTATTCTAGCTAGACATGGGTGTGGCTCATAACACCTGATGACCAAACGGATCTAATGCACCATCGAATCTCAAACTTTAACTGCCAAAACTATTGTTTTTCATCCTGTAGTCCCTTTTAGAATTACTAAACGTCCTTTTTTGGCAGAGATTTCAGAACGCTTTCGGGTTTGTGTGCAAGTATTTCAAATCATACGGACCTCAAAATTAGAAGTCATTCCATCTTTATTCCCCAGAGGCTTCCAAAGAGTTCTAAACCGCCCAAATGGAGCACGTTATCATTCTTGTTAGTTCTGGTGAATTCCTTCTGTATGATAATTCTTTCATCAGTTTGTTCCCTGCTTTTTCTCTAGCCCCGAGCCCCACAAACTATTCTAGCTAGACATGGGTGTGGCTCAGAACACCTAATGACCAAACGGATCTATGGCACCATCGAATCTCAAACTTTAATCGCCAAAACTATTGTTTTTCATTCTCAGAGTCCCATTTAGAATTACTAAACGCTTTTTTAATGAGATTTCTAGGAACGCTTTCGTATGGTTTGTGTGCAAGTATTTCAAATCATACGGACCTAAAAATTAGAAGTCAGTCCATCTTTATTCCCTAGAGCCTTCCAAAGAGCTTCCTAAACCGCCCAATGGAGCACGTTATCATTCTTGTTAGTTCTAAGTGAATTCCCTCGGTATGATAATTCTTTCATCAGTTTGTTCCCCGTTTCTTCTCTTGCCTGAGCCTAACACACTATTCTAGCTAGACATGAGTGTGGCTCGTAACACCTGATGACCAAACGGATCTACGACACCATCGAATCTCAAACTTCAACTGCCAAAACTATTGTTTTTCATTCTGTAGTCCCTTTTAGAATTACTAAACATCCTTTTATGCGCAGAGATTTCCAGGAACGCTTTATCCGGGTTTGTATGCAAGTATTTCGAATCATACGGACCTAAAAATTAGAAGTCATTCCATCATTATTCCCCTAGAGCCTTCCAAAGAGCTTCCTAAACCGCCCCAATGAGCACGCTATCATTCTTGTTAGTTGTGAGTGAATTCTCAGATGAAAATTCTTTCATCAGCTTGTACTTTGTTTCTCTTCTAGCCCGAGCCCGGCACACTATTCTAGCTAGACATGGTGTGGCTCAGAACACCTGATGACCAAATGGATCTAATGTACCATCGAATCTCAAACATTAACTTCCAAAACTATTGTTTTTCATCCTGTAGTCCCTTTTAGAATTACTAAACGCCCTTTTTGGGCTGAGATTTCAGAACGCTGCGGTTTGTGTGCAAGTATTTCAAACCATACGGACCTAAAAATTAGAAGTCATTCCATTTTTATTCTCCTAGAGCCTTCCAGCAATTCCTAAACCGCTCAAGTCAGAGTATCGTTATCATTATTGTTAGTTCTGAGGAATTCCTTCTAGTATGACAATTCTTTCATCAGCTTGTTCTCTGCTTTCTTCAGAGCTCTGAGCCTCACATTAACTATTCTAGCTAGACATGGTGTGGCTCAGAACACCGATGACCAAACGGATCTACTTGCACCATCGAATCTCAAACTTTAATCGCCAAATCTATTGTTTTTCATCCTGTAGTCCCTTTAGAATTACTAAACGCCCTTTTTTGGGCCGAGATTTGTGGACGCTTCAGCGGTTTGTGTGCAAGTATTTCAAACCATACGACCTAAAAATTAGAAGTCATTCCATCTTTATTCCCTAGAGCATTCCAAAGAAGGTTTAAACCGCACTCAATGGAGCACGTTATCATTCTTGTTAGTTCTGAGTGAATTCCCTCGGTATGTTAATTGTTTCATTAGTTTGTTCCCTGTTTCCTCTCTAGCCTGAGCTTGACACACTATTCTAGCTAGACCTGGGTGTGGATCGTAACACCTGATGACCAAACGGATCTACGGCACCATCGAATCTCAAACTTTAACTGCCAAAACTATTGTTTTTCATCCTTAACTCCCATTTAGAATTACTAAATGTCCTTTTTGGGCTGAGATTTCCAGGAACGCTTTCTCCGGGTTTGTGTGCAAGTATTTTGAATCATACGGACCTAAAAATTAGAAGTCATTCCATCTTTATTCCCTAGAGCCTTCCAGTAGCTTCCTAAACCGCCCAATGGAGCACGTTATCATTCTTGTTAGTTCGAGTGAATTCTCGTATGATAATTCTTTCATCAGTGTTGTTTCTGCTTTCTCTAGCCTCGAGCCCCGATACACTATTCAAGCTAGACATGGGTGTGGCTTGTAACACTTGATGACCAAACGGATCTAATGCACCATCGAATCACAAACTTTTACTGCCAAAACTATTGTTTTTCATTCTGTAGTCCCATTTAGAATTACTAAACTTCCTTTTTGGGCCGAGATTTCTAGGAACGCTTTCGTGCGGTTTGTGTGCAAGTATTTCACACCATACGGACCTAAAAATTATAAGTCATTCCATCTTTATTCCCCTAGAGCCTTCCAGCAGTTCCTAAACCGCTCCAGTCGGAGAATGTTATCATTCTTGTTAGTTTTGAGTGAATTCCTCGTATGATAATTCTTTCATCAGCTTTGACTTGCTTATTCTCTAGCCCGACCTCGCACACTATTCTAGCTAGACATGGGTGTGGCTCAGAATAATTCGATGACCAAACGGATCTAATGCACCATCGAATCTCAAACTTTAACCGCAAAACTATTGTTTTTCATCCTCAGTAGTCCCTTTAGAATTACTAAACGCCCTTTTTGGCGAGATTTCCAGAACGCTTTCGGGTTTGTGTGCAAGTATTTCAAATCATACGGACCTCAAAATTAGAAGTCATTCCATCTTTATTCCCTAGAGGCTTCAAAGAGTTCCTTAAACCGCCCAAATGAGCACGTTATCATTCTTGTTAGTTCTGTGAATTCTTCGTATGATAATTCTTTCATCATTGTTCCTGCTTTTCTCTAGCCTGAGCCTGACAAACTATTCTAGCTAGACATGGGTGTGGCTCGTAACACCTAATGACCAAACGGATCTATGGCACCATCGAATCTCAAACTTTAACTGCCAAAACTATTGTTTTTCATTCTGTAGTCCCATTTAGAATTACTAAACGTTCTTTTTTGGGCCGAGATTTCTAGGAACGCTTTCGTGCGGTTTGTGTGCAAGTATTTCAAATCATACGGACCTAAAAATTAGAAGTCAGTCCATCTTTATTCCCCTAGAGCCTTCCAATAGCTTCCTAAACCGCCCAATGGAGCATCGTTATCATTCTTGTTAGTTCTAAGTGAATTCCCTCGGTATGATAATTCTTTCATTAGTTTGTTCCCCGTTTCTTCTCTTGCCTGAGCCTAACACACTATTCTAGCTAGACATGAGTGTGGCTCGTAACACCTGATGACCAAACGGATCTACGACACCATCGAATCTCAAACTTCAACTGCCAAAACTATTGTTTTTCATTCTGTAGTCCCTTTTGGAATTACTAAACATCCTTTTATGCGCAGAGATTTCCAGGAACGCTTTATCCGGGTTTGTATGCAAGTATTTCGAATCATACGGACCTAAAAATTAGAAGTCATTCCATCATTATTCCCCTAGAGCCTTCCAGCAGTTCCTAAACCGCTCCAGTCAGAGCACGTTATCATTCTTGTTAGTTGTGAGTGAATTCCCTCGGTATAAAAATTCTTTCATCAGTTTGTACCTTGTTTCTTCTCTAGCCCGAGCCTGGCACACTATTCTATCTAGACATGGGTGTGGCTCGTAACACCTGATGACCAAACGGATCTAATGTACCATCGAATCTCAAACATTAACTTCCAAAACTATTGTTTTTCATCCTGTAGTCCCTTTTAGAATTACTAAACGTCCTTTTTTGGGCCGAGATTTCAGAACGCCAGCGGTTTGTGCAAGTATTTCAAACCATACGGACCTAAAAATTAGAAGTCATTCCATCTTTATTCTCCTAGAGCCTTGGAGCAATTCCTAAACCGCTCAAGTCGGAGCACGTTATCATTCTTGTTAGTTCTGAGTGAATTCCTTCGGTATGATAATTCTTTCATCAGCTTGTTCCCCGTTTCTCTCAAACTTTAACTACCAAAACTATTGTTTTCATCTTGTAGTCCCTTTTCGAATTACTAAACTTCCTTTTTTGGGCCAAGATTTGTGAACGCTGTGGCGGTTTGTCTCGCAAGTATTTCGCACCATACAGCATCTAAAAATTAGAAGTCATTCCATCTTTATTCCCTAGAGCCTTCCAAAGAAGTTCCTAAACCGCCTAGTCAAGCACGCTATCATTCTTGTTAGTTCTGAGTGAATTCCCTCGGTATGATAATTCTTTCATCAGTTTGTTCCCCGTTTCTTCTCTAGCCTGAGCCTGACACACTATTCTAGCTAGACATGGGTGTGGCTCGTAACACCTGATGACCAAACGGAACTACGGCACCATCGAATCTCAAACTTTAACTGCCAATGCTATTGCTTTTCATCCTGTAGTCCCTTTTAGAATTACTAAACGTCCGTTTTTTGGCCGAGATTTCCAGGAATGCTTTCTCGGGGTTTGTGTGCAAGTATTTCAAATCATACGGACCTAAAAATTAGAAGTCATTCCATCTTTATTCCCCTAGAGCCTTCCAAAGAGTTCCTATACCGCCCAATCGCACCACGCTATCATTATTGTTAGTTCCGAGTGAATTCCTCAGATGATAATTCTTTCATCAGTTTGTTCCCTCGCTTTTGTAGCCCCGAGCCCACACACACTATTCTAGCTAGACATGGGTGTGGCTCGTAACACCTGATGACCAAACGGATCTACGGCACTAAGGGAGTCCTGGACTAGGGGGTGTCCAAATAGCCGGACTATCATCGTCCGCCGGACTCCAAGACTATGAAGATACAAGATTGAAGACTTCGTCCCGTGTCCGGATGGGACTTTCCTTAGCATAGAAGGCAAGCTTGGCGATACGGATATGTAGATCTCCTACCATTGTAACCGACTCTGTGTAACCCTATCCTCCCCGTGTCTATATAAACCGAGGGCTTTAGTCCAGAGGATGTAACAACCATTACAACAATCATACCATAGGCTAGCTTCTAGGGTTTAGCCTCCTTGATCTCGTGGTAGATCCACTCTTGTAATACACATCATCAATATTAATCAAGTAGGACGAGGGTTTTACCTCCATCAAGAGGGCCCAACCTGGGTAAAACATCGTCCCTTTGTCTCCTCGTTACTATCCGCTTAGACGCACAGTTCGGGACCCCTACCCGACATTGGTGCTTTCATTGAGAGTTCCTCCGTCGCCACCGATAGGCTTGATGGCTTCTTCGATCATCAATAACGACGCCTGTGGTGAGACTTTTCTCCCCGGACAGATCTTCAGATTTGGTGGTTTCTCAGATCATGGGCTAATTCAATTGGCCATCCGAGCAGATCGATTTGGTTAGATTTTGAAGCCTAAACTTCACGGATATCCGCGAGACTTGATTTTGATGGATCCGAAGTTTAGCCGAGCGTGCCGTGATCACACGATGGGCATGATCTAACTCGTTGCCGGACAAGACTTTTGAGGCCGTGACACGAATCCACTCGACCCATAGTCTGAGCCGATTGCGCAGACGAGGACGGTTGGCTGGACACCGCGGGGCTGCGCGACATCCACGGCGATGGAGCCAACACCGACCTGCCCCTTATAAAGCTCGTGACTCCGAGGTGCCGGACTCGCCGGACCAACCTCCGCGCTCGCTAATCGAATCCGATTAACGCCGATCATGGAGTTCACCGCCGCGACATCTTTTCAACACTCGCCTTTGGCGACATCTTAAATTCGCTAAAGCATCTCTCGTTATCCGGAGAGCCCTGGCCGGATTATGGCCAGGATGGTTGGGATGCGGACGACGTAAGAAATTCAAAGCCCACCCACCACCCACTTTGTAGCCACCGCCGACGTATCTAACCTACATGCTAGACTATGACCAAAACATCGATGGTATGGACAACGATGCCAGAGATTTAACAAGAGCCAGCGCCACAGGCACTAGAAGACCACCTCACATATGACATATACATGGTGGACACCCCAAAAGATGGGGACGGCGAAGAAGCAGCGGAGGCAGATTCTTAAAGAAACAGCCAAGCGCCGACGCCACGGCGCCGCCTTAAATCCCGCCACAAAGAAGAATGGAGATTCCGCACAGAGATATAACACCCCAGAAGTGCCGAAGACAATCCCTCCAGAAGATTCAGCGCAGAGGATGCGGAAGCAAGCCCTCAGAGAGTGCGCGCATTTAAGAGGTCGTGGATGATAATTACATACCTCCTCCGAGACGAGGCAAGCTCGACGACGACTTTAAATCGCCATGCCCGAGGATCCTGGCTTAACAAGAGCTGCTTTCAAACGCAGGCTAATGGCCACAGAAACAGCCTAAAGAAAAGCAGCAGCAGCCTTCAAGCTGATCAAGACCTGGCCGGACAGATGGACCGAGGTCCTCGCGTCAAGAGTACGAACTCAACGCCCCACCAAGAGTTACCTAAACGCAAGTTGTTCTCTGATTAGAGGAGGAAGCATACATACCTTCATCACCAGCGCAAGACATACGGGCCGATCACCACCCCTGTGGTCGCGACAGAGAGGCATCCAGTGCTCCACCAAGACTGCATTCCCGCATTGCTCCAAAAGTACGGGTTACGGGGAACGCGCCGACTTGCGAGATATATTGAGGACAAAGCAAGGCAATCCAGATCCATCTATGGATCACGTATGCCCCATGACCCATGATTTAATACCGCCGCCCGATACAACAACTCCGCCGGGCTGAACACAGCAGACAATGCTCCTTGAGCTACATCGTGATATTGCTCAATACAGAGGCGCCAAGACACCCGCTTATGCTTCACCGAGGAAGTAATGGACCATCAAATCCTCAAGGGTTTAAACCAGAACATTGAATCCTACGATGGCACAACAGACCCCGCGGTTTGGATCAAGATTATCTCCTTCACATCCATATGGCCCGCGCGACAATCTCCATGCCATCAAGTATCTCCCACTCAAGCTTAAAGGACCAGCTCGGCATTGGCTTAACAGCCTTGCTCCAGAGTCAATTGGGTGTTAAAGACTGAAGCCGATTCTCGACAACTTCTAGGGCACATATGTGCGACCACTAGACGCCGGCGACCTAAGCCACATAATTCAGCAGCCGCACGAATCGCCGTGCAATTTCGACACGGTTCTTAACAAAGAAAAATCAAATCGCCGACCGTCTCGGATGCAGAGGCCTCGTAGCCTTCAAACATAACATCCGCGATTTAAAGGCTAGCCCGCACCTAGGACAGAAAAGCCAAAATCCATGGCAGCCCTCACATCACTAATGACCCGCTTCGCGGGAGAGGATAGTCTAGCTCGCAAGCAACAACCTCAAGAAAATGCTGGCAGTCCGATACTAAGGACCACAACGGCAGTCGCGTCGTTAAAAACAAGCGCCAAGAACAGCGACAACAATGAGGATACGGCAGTCAACGCCGGATTCCGAGGCTCTAAACCCGCCAGCGGAAGAAGCCATTCAAAAGAACCACTCCGGTCCGCCCCATTTGGACCGAATACTCGACCGCCATGCCGATACATGGCACCCTCAAAAGCTAGCTAACCACACCAACAGAGATTGTTGGTATTCAAGAAGGCAGTGTTAATTGTCAAAATAAAGGATAAGGGCTATATAGCAACGACGAGGAAGAGACCCGCCACGAACAATAGAGGATGTAGGGTTTCTACAAGTGCGGAATCAACATGATATACACAACCCATATACCCAAGAGGGAGCGGAAGGCACTAAGGACGATATGCGATGGAGCCACCGCCTCAAGTTCAATCCATGGTCCTCTCGCCCGATCACTTTCGATCAAAGAGACTATCCGACCAAGATCCGCCATGGCGGATTCGCCGCATTGGTTTTAGACCCAATCATCGATGGATTTCACTCACGAGTCCTCGATGGACGGCGGCAGAGCCTTCAACTGCTTTATCAGAAACAAAGGTGCAAGATGGGCATAGACCCTCAAGGATTAAACCTACAAAGACGACCTTCAAAGGCGCCATACCAGGTGTTGAGGCTAATTGGCAGTGCTCACCACACAGAAGTGGTCTTCGGATCCCGGATAATTTCCGGCGAGGAGTTAATCTTCGACATAGTCCTGCTCCGCAGGGCTATCACGCTCGCTTGACGAACCGCTGCTTGTAAAGTTCAACGCGTGCCGCATTATGCGACTCTCAAGCTCAAGATGCCAGCCCTCGTGGAGTCATTACGGTCAATGTAAATGCGGAACGCCCCTCCGAACGGAGGAACATACAGCAGCTCTCGCGCGTAAGCACAGCAGCCTTCTAAGGCAATTTTCGAGTCCGGCCGTTAAACGACTGGACACAGCCAAACGCGCCCGGAGCAACATCAACCAAGACCACTTGGCATGTTCCAAGCACGCGTAGCAATGCGGCCCCAGCCCCATGTCACATCCCTAGTTCTGGTATGCTCAAGGCTAGCTAGTCATTTGTGCATCATGTTCAAAACTTCAAAATTCATATCAATTCAACCGTGAATTCAGATTGAAATAAGTTATATATGAAAATTATCAAAAAATGCAATCTATCCATCTGTACTAGTTTCATGCATGAAAACCAACTTATACCTGCTGTATAGGTGAAAACATATATATGGCATTTATAAGAGTTTAATTTGGAGTTGCATTTGAACCCTTGGTCCAAATGGACTTCACTCAAGATGAATACTAGTTGCATTAGCTCAAACAACATCACATCTTCATGCCATGTTCATGCATCATATTGTTGCATATGCTTGTGTTTTGATTGTTGGCACTGCTCCTTCTCGAGCAGGTCCTGCCTCAAGAGTGCTCGAGAGTACTGTCTGTGAAGCAAAGGCTCTCCTCTCTGATCTACCAGCAAGCAAACCCCTTGTTCATTCCGACATAATCCTACTCTCTCGCCCTGCTCTCGCTATTGCATTAGGACAACAACGATTCATCTGCTACTTTGTGCTGCGTAGTTGAACCCATTCCTCCGCATGACCTACCATTGCCACAAGAATAGTTAAAACCCACTAGCATGTGTAGGAGTAGATTGAGCCCATGTTTTGTTCCTACCATGCTATGCCTGCTATTGCTTAGAGTTGTGTCAGTCCGATTCATTGGGAATGAATTGGAGTGTTATGAGTTGTTCTGTGCTGAGAGTGAAGTGTGTGAACACGACGGTAAAGGTAGTGTGAGAGGCCATGTAGGAGTACATGGTGGGTTGTCTCACCGAACCGCCCCTGCAATCGAAGTTCTATGTATGTTGTCCAATGACTCGACATTACCACACATTGGGCTCCGGCGCCCAAGCCCTCTCGACTTATTAACCAACTTGATCTCTGCCCAGAGTCGCAACTAGTTTCGTGTTTGTAGGTGTTAGTAGTCTACAAGTGGCACCCGCCAGGGCTTGGGATGAGACTAGGCACAAGTGGCACGTGTACCAAGCGAGATCCATCCCATGAGGTAGGCTTGGGAACCCTGTTCACATCGCTTGGGGTCAGGAGCGACACCCCCGCCGGATCTCATTACGGATGGAACCCAATAGGCGATAAACCTGGCTAGAGTCTTGTGGTTAGTCGTCGTGGCCGACTCCCTCAAAGCTTCCGCTGAAGGTAGCCGAGATACACGACGGTACATGGTGGTAAGTGGCGAGCGCAGTGAAGAAGTACACCTGCAGGTTAACATGATCTATTCAATAGCCGGTCCGCTGGATATGGACTTCTTGGATGCTTACATGGTACATAGACAACTTGAAGTGGATACTATAAAATGCTCAAGACAAGTGTGAGTGCTATGGATGGCCTTCTCGAGGGAGACGGGATGAATCCATAGTAGTGTATTGTGTGGTGATTGGTGGACCTGCAGCGCCTATATCACCTCAAAGAAGTTCTCGTAGTCGAGAACAGATAGCCACAGAGTCGGTTGGCTTGTCTGCAACTAAACCCCACATTACCTTGTTGATACAGTATGCATGTAAGATAGGATCTGATGTAGTCTTGTTGAGTACCTTTGTACTCATGTTGCTTTTATTTATGTTTTTGCAGCGGAGACTTCGGTCTTACTAGTGTTCTCGTGGACTTCATTTATAGTAGCTTGAACCTCAGCTACGATCTTGAACGGATGTTGTAGATAGTTAGGCTCTTCAGCCTTTTTCATTTGTAGATGTCTGTACCCAGACATGTAATGCTTCCGCTTGTTGTTTGTATGCTCTGTATGTTGGGTCATGTGACCCCTGTTTGCAATAAATGCTATGATGGCTCTTTGGGCCTTATCTATATGAGTTGTTGAGTTATGCTGTGATACCAAAGCTGTCAGGACCCCGACTCAATGCCACATCGATCTAGCATGTAACACCTCATATCACTTTTGCGGCTTCACGCACGGTATTCCTAATGGTGTCGCCATTTACCTTTCCTCGACCGCTTATGCCTTTTTGGCACACGATATGATAGTGTCGCTAGCATCCATATGATAAGGAGCCCGGCCGACATGGCTAGTCGAAACCCAAAGTGGCACAAACTTACAGGACAGCATCCATGACTCAGATCGAACGTGGTCGGGTCATCAACGAGTGAATCCAGGCTGTAGCATTGGGCTAACAGGATCGTGAACTGGCTGTAGCGGCTAACAGACTCCCAGATTCATCAAGGGACATTTCTCTCAAGGGATGCATACAGAACGAAGAAGGACACATGCCGCCAAATTAAGTGTTCCGAGCAAGAGTAAGCTACCAGGCTCAAAGGAAACACTAGGAGACATTTCCGTAAGAGAGGCTACTAAAGATAAACAACTAGATAGTCGATCCCACACATAGCAATACATTACACGACGATAACATGCAAGTATAAAGGCGAGTTGTCACATCCCTAGTTCTGGTATGCTCAAGGCTAGCTAGTCATTTGTGCATCATGTTCAAAACTTCAAAAATTCATATCAATTCAACCGTAACTCAGATTGAAATAAG
Source organism: Aegilops speltoides (assembly GCA_021437245.1). Lineage (NCBI taxonomy): Eukaryota > Viridiplantae > Streptophyta > Magnoliopsida > Poales > Poaceae > Aegilops > Aegilops speltoides. Next base: position 791 of record JAHHZJ010000484.1, on the reverse strand, counting down.
TTATATATGAAAAATTATCAGAAAATGCAATCTATCCATCTGTACTAGTTTCATGCATGAAAACCAACTTATACCTGCTGTATAGGTGAAAACATATATATGGCATTTATAAGAGTTTAATTTGAGTTGCATTTGAACCCTTGGTCCAAATGGACTTCACTCAAGATGAATACTAGTTGCATTAGCTCAAAAACATCACATCTTCATGCCATGTTCATGCATCATATTGTTGCATATGCTTGTGTTTTGATTGTTGGCACTGCTCTTTCTCGAGTAGGTCCTGTTCAAGAGTGCCTCGAGAGTACTTGTCTCTGGAAGCAAAGGCCTCTCTGCTGATCTACCAGCAAGCAAACCCCTTGTTCATTCCGACATAATCCTACTCTCTCGCCCCCTGCCTCGCTATTGCATTAGGACAACAACGATTCATCTGCTACTTTGTGCTGCGGTAGTTGAACCCATTCTCTACATGACCTCGCATTGCCACAAAGAATAGTTAAAACCCACTAGCATGTGTAGGAGTTGATTGAGCCCATGTTTTGTTCCTACCATGCTATGCCTGCTATTGCTTAGAGTTGTGTCAGTCCGATTCATTGGGAATGAATTGGAGTGTTATGAGTTGTTCTCGTGCCGAGAGTGAAGTGTGAACACGATTTGGTAAAGGTAGAAGTGAGAGGCCATGTAGGAGTACATGGTGGGTTGTCTCACTGAACCGCCCTAAGCAATCGAAGTTCTATGTATGTTGTCCAATGACCTCGATACTACCACACATTGGCTCCGCGCCCAAGCCCTCT
>JAHHZJ010000483.1:0-46520 GCA_021437245.1 Aegilops speltoides | reverse complement strand
CGGTGGGGCCCGATAGGAAGGAGATCCTCGTGAGTTTAGTATACATCCATGTAGAGTTGGTTGCTAAATTTTCCCAACGGGACTGTAAGTTAGACAGCCTCGTTAGACGGGATTGAGGAGGAATACAATCAAGAATTTGACAATGTATGTTTTCCTTTAAAGTGACGTGTGAAATGCCTTCTAGCCGGATTGTAGGTCATTTGTCTTTGCCGACCTTTTTCGCTTCAACCTCGACCTTAGAGTCCGGAGTGTGTCCGAATACCATTTTGGTTAAGGAACAACCGGGTATGCATGGAGACCAGCGAGGGTCATTAGTGCTTTATCGCATAAGTGCCCAACTAGTTATGTTATATTACATGGTTAGTAAGAAACATCTTCCGTGGAGAATAGTTCCGCTAAGGGTTCTTTTCTCGAGGCATGCCCTAAAGTGCATGTCCTGATCAAGTAAAAAAGCAGTAAAAACATCTGGGGCGGATAAATGAGTAGGTAAAAAATCATCTTTTAAGTCACCGAATCAATATTCCTTAAGAACGCTTAGCTGCTTCACCTGGGCCGAGGTACACATCCGCCGACCCGGCAAGAATAATCGCAGAGGTGCTCCTTTACCTCCTAGCCAACAATCGGGAACGAGGGTAAGCATAGGAGCCAGCAACCCAGCTTGGCCAAAACTTAAGTCATATCGATGCATATAATGGTGAGTAAAAGGTACATGTGGAAGCTTGACACATGTGTCGGGCATGAAACCCTTACAATTGAGCTTCGAAAAGAAGCCCCTGTATAATGAGTGCGGATGGCACATCAAGTGTATGCTAACAATGTGAAAGTAGGCCCTTAGGGCTTTTTAGTAAAAAGGTTATGAAAAGAGAAACAAAAGATAGCCAAGTGTAAAAATTTGAACGGAGGAAGGGGACGAACTCTTAGTCCGCGCTAGGCATAGAATCTTCGGAGGCGGCCATGCTCCATGGGTTCGCTCGAGTTGGTTATCCGACGATTTCAGACGGTATGCTCCGCCGTCAGACTTGATCGACAATGAAGGGACCTCCCATTTGGGCTTGAGCTTGTCCTTTTCTTGTCCGCAAAGCGAGAACTAGTTCACCAACGCTGTAAGTCTTGGCCCGCATTTCGCTTTGATATCTTCGCCTGCTGCCGATAGAATGCGGAACGAGCCTTGGCGATGTCGCTTTTTTCCTCCAATGTGTCCAAGCTGTCCCGCCGATCCAGCTCGGCTCTCTTTCTTCGCATACGCGCACTCGAGGTGAGTCATGAATAATGTCGCAGGCAGACTCGCCTCGCGGCCGAGACCATAAAATGGTGTGAACTGCAGTGCGGTTAGGCGTTGTCCGCAGCTCCCTAGAGTACGGAGTCGAGCCCTCACCCAAAGGCGTGTCGATTTAGTAAGTGACCGCACTAACTGGGTTTAATGCCGCCATTATTAGACCATTTGCTCGCTCCACTTGACCGCTGGTTTGAGGGTGATAGATCGGGCGTAGTCGAGCTTGATGCCCATATTTTTGCACCATGACTTAACCTCGCCGGCTGTGAAGTTCGTGCCGTTGTCGGTGATGATGCTGTGGGGACTCAGAACGGTGTACCACCCCGGATATAAAGTATATCATCGGTCCGGATCGCTGCTTTGACCGGTTTGGCCTCTATCCATTTGGTGAATTTATCCACCATGACCAATAGGTACTTTTGCTTGTGGGTTCCCTTTAAGGGGTCCAACCATATCAAGCCCCCTGCATCGCGAACGGCCTGTGTAATGGGTATAGTTTTGAGGGCGGGGGCATATGGCTCGATTAGCAAAGAGTCGACAACCAACGCATCTCTCGATCAAGTCCCGGGAGATCCGCCTCGGCCGTCGGGCCAATAAAATCATGTACGGAATGCCTTTCCTACAAGGGCCCGGCTGTCGCGTGGTGTCCACCTAGTCCGCATGAATTTCAGTGAGGTTTCGCTCTTCCTCTTCGGAGATACACCTTTGAAGGACTCCGATTGTACTTTTCTTATAAAGTTCTCCTCATGGACCTTGTAGTCTTCGATCGCCAGACTATGCAGCGGGCCTCGCTTTTGGTTCGGAAGTTCCCGCCAAGCAAGTAGGCTAGGAATGGTTCTGCCCACGGGCGACATCGCCATTGTGTCGTGGGTGAAGGTGTTATGTCATCGGCTGAATCGCCGATTGGCACGGTTTTTTCCGGTTTGTCACTTCCGGCTCCTTCCCATAGTACGGATGGCTTGAAGAGCCATTCCAGAAGATATTTGAGGGACAAAGATCACGCCGCACCGATGCGTACAAGACGCTGGCCGCTTGGTTATTATCTCGGCTATGTGATGGAATTCGAGTCCTTCAAACCGAGCTGGCATTTTGAGGACAAGTGTTATGATATGCTGCCATTTTCGGATCCTTGGCGCCAAAGTCCCCATTTATTTGGGATATTGCGAGGTTTGAATCTCGCAAGCACCTCTAGGCGCTGAATGCCCATGGAGATCGCCATCCGGAGACCATGTAACAGGCCTCGTGATTGGCAAGTGCTTGTTGGAGTCCGTACATTATTTCAAGTACATATCGGATCGTGGTCCTCGTTGGGGACGCAATACGACGCCAAATTTCATCCGCCAACATTTTAGAGCCGTAAATGCATAACCCAATTGGAGTATGCGCTGCATTTTATGGAGTTCACCGTCCATTCAGCGACGTAAGTCAGCCAAAACTTGAGACTTTATAGCTCACCGAGGTTTGTGTTATATCGAATGGTAAGAGCTCAATGGCCCATTTTGCAATCCTGCCTGCAAGGCCATGGTTATTTATAATGTCGCTGAGGGGTACTTCGAGGCCACGTTATCGAACACTCTTGAAAGTAGTGTCGGAGCTTCCGGATGCTATGAACACCGTGATACGCTATCTTCTCGATAATGTGGGTAACGGATTTGGTGGAGTTAACACAAAGGGATACATAATACAACGGTTTTTGAAGAGGGAATTTATGCCCTTCGCTCTCGCTCGACGACGAGTACCGCTTTTACGACTTGATGCGCTGTCAGCGATGTATAACAACATTGGTTCGCTTAGATTGGGCGCAGCCAGACCGGATTTGTTGCCAATGTGGCCTTTATTTCTTCGAGTCCGCAAGCGGGCGTGCATCCGCCCACTGGTGTTTGGTGCGCCTGAGGAGGCGATAGAGGGGCAATGCCTTTTCTCCTAGACGGGAGATAAAGCGGCTTAAAGCTGCCACGCATCCTGTTAATTTTTGTATCTATTTGAGGTCTTTTGGAATATCCAACTGTGACAGAGCTCGGATTTTAGCCGGGTTTGCTTCAATTCCTCTACCGGATACAATGAAGCCCACCAGCTTTCCGGCTGGTACGCCAAAAACGCATTTTTCCGGATTCAGCTTGATGTCATATGCTCTGAGGTTGTCGAATGTGAGCCTCAAATCGCCTACTAGACTTTCGACGCAGTTTTGTTTTGACGACCACGCCGCTCACGTGATGCCTCGACTGCTTTTGCCGATCCGGGTAGCCGCATGTTTGAATCATGCGCTGATATGTTGCGCCGCATTTTTAAGTCCGGCGGGCATCGTGTTGAAGCAGAATGGTCCGTATGGAGTAATGAATGTTGTTGCGGCTTGGTCTGCTTCCGCCATCTTGATTTGATGGTAGCCAGAGTATGCGTCGAGGAAGCACAACGAATCGTGCCCTGCGGTAGCATCGATAATTTGGTCGATGCGGGGGAGAGGGAAGGGGTCCTTTGGGCAAGCCTTATTGAGGTCTTTAAAATCGACGCAGAGGCGCCAGGATTTGTCCTTCTATGGTACCATTACCAGATTTGCTAGCCAATCCGGATGTTTGATATCTCTGATGAATCCGGCTTCCAATAGTTTGGCTAGCTCTTCTCCCATTGCCTGCCTTTTGGGTTCGAAAATCGCTGAAGAGCCTGCTTGATCGGCTTAAATCCTTTTAGGATGTTTAGGCTGTGTTCGCCAACTCGCGGGGATTCCGCATACCAAGGATGCTAGGCGTAAATGTCCCAATTTTCCCGGCGAATTCAAGCAAGGCGGGCGCCTACTTCGGGTTCAATTGTGCCCCAATGGAGGCCGCCTTTGTTGGGTCCGCTGGATGGACCTGAAATTTTATTATTTCATCTGCTGGTTTGAAGGAGGTGGACTTGGATCTTTTATCGAGTATCACATCGCCCCTGTTCACCGAGAGCACAGCCAGGTGAGTTCTTCTCGCCGCTAAGGCTTTGATAGTGCCTGTGGCTAGTGCGGTTGTCTTGTTTTCGGCGCGACTGCTATGTCCGGATCACTAGCGAGAGTGATTATTCCATCGCCTGCATTTTGAGCTTCACGCACTGTAATGAGGTACCGCTGAAAAATTGTGAATGCCTCTTCCTAATATAGCGTGATATCCGCTGTTGAACAGGCCACTTGGAACGTGACTTCTTCGGATTGTAATTATCCGGGCGAGCCAACACCACATTGAGTGTGATTTTTCCGGCAGCGGCTTCCGGCTAGGGATTATTCCTCTCAAGGTTGTGCTGCTTCGCCAATACGGCTCCAAAGGTATTTCCATTTTTGAAGAGTTTCTCAGATGAGGTTTAACCGCTGCCGCCATCCATGAGGACCATTGTAAGTCAAAGTCGCCCACTATGGGACTAAGCACCAAAGGCGGCCGGTGCTCGGGCTGTTCGAATTTAGGTTCGCCATCGGGCGCTGAAGGTAATGGCTGTGTCGCCCATGGATTTGTTGTTGCTACTTGGTAGACTTCGCAAGGTCGCTGATTGTTCGTTGATATTATTTGATGCTAAGGTCTCAAGATCGTTGATACTGCATCGGTATTGTTGGAGTGGTTTCGGCTAGAAGCTCGCCACTTTTGGCCACCCGCCGAGTATCCAACATGCTCGGCTATGAGTTGGGACGGCGCCTCAGATTATGAAGCTTACAGGTCCGCCGAGACATCCTTCCAAGACGGTTTTGTGCCCTTTAAGGGTTTTTGCTTTTTGGTTTTTACATTTGGTGCCTCAGTATGATGCACCCTTTTGTTGCGGACTAGGGTTGTATTTGGAGTCGGATTTGCCCAAAACTGATTTTCGGTTTTCTGGAAACTCTCCATCGCACAGTATTTTCATACTATGGATGCCGATCGGTGAAGCGTAATTTTACGACGGCCGATGGCTCAATATTCCCTTGTCCGCAATTACTGCAAAAGATTGAGATTATGCTTCTCTCGGCAATTCTTTATTCTCAGACATAACCAGGAGGAATCGTCCTTTATCCTCGTATATAACCAGAGGAATCGCCCAAGAGTGATGTACTATTTTAGTGGGCTCTTGCCATATTAGAGATAGATCGTATATGTCTGGGAGGGTGGGTGGACTAAAATCCGGATCCCTGCCCATATTGGGGCTTAAAGGCCGAGGGGTTTCCGAATTCGGAAGCTTGGTTTGCGGACACGATCCAAATGAGTCCGAACGCATGATGATTTTAAGTTCAATGCTCGATCAAGTCCGCCCCTCTCGCGGAACCGCATGGAGGGTTCGGGAACCGGACGTGACTAGTTTTCGATATAGGCGAAGAGTCGCCGCATTGTTCATCTACCATTGCGACTTGGTGGGTGGCCCGGGAGAGTTAATCTCTCGATCGGTTTTAAGCCCAATCTGATTGTAGTCTCAGAAGCGACTCCTGTGGTGGCGATGCGATCCAAGAGCTCGCAATGCATTTAGAGCTCTATTGATCCAACGGCTCATGGATTCCGAGTGACGCGAAGATTGCTTTTGACGACTTGAGAAGTCATTGTCGGCAAAGGCCGGATCGGCGGTCATAAGAAAACCACCTAGCCAGATAGTTTGGCCGGTGCCAAGGCCCTTTGGCTAAACTACCGCCTTTGAAGGCGGGTGGGGCATCCTTCCTATCGGGCGCACGGCTACGTAGGAACTCTCAATGAAAGCACCAATGTCGGTGTCAAACCGCGGATCTCGGATAGGGGGTCCCGAATCAGTGCGCCTAGGGCGGATGGTAACAGAGACTAGGGACACGATGTTTTACCTGTGTTCGGCCTCTCGATGGAGGTAAAACCCTACGCCCCGCTTGATTAATATTGATGATATGGGTAGTACAAGAGTGGATCTACCACGAGATCAAGGAGGCTAAACCCTAAAGCTAGCCTATGGTATGATTGTTGTAATGTATGTTGTGTCCTACGGACTAAAGCCCTCCGATTTATATAGACACCGGAGGAGGCTAGGGTTACACAGAGTCGGTTACAATGGTAGGAGATCTACATATCCGTATTGCCAAGCTTGCCTTCCACACCAAGGAAAGTCCCATCCGGACACGGGACGGAGTCTTCAATCTTGCATCTTCGTAGTCTTGGAGTCCGGCGGACGATGATAGTCCGGCTGTCCGGACACCCCCTAGTCTAGGACTCCCTCAGGCTCCCAAGTGTGTCACTCTTTTTCTTTTTTCTTTTTTCTTACCCACAGACTCCGCTCACTGTGAGGCCCCGTCTGTAGTAGACCCGCCAACTCACGATACAACAGCTAGGAAGGAGAAAGGCTACGATGAACACTGTGTGGTCTCCATTACGAGCATTAAGTCTGCTTAATACACCATTCCGCAGCCTACCCTCGAGGGGGACATGTTTAATAGTACAACTTTTGCTTACCGTGACTATTTGTATCATTCTCGCATTCATGGCAGATTTCGAATAAACAATGCATCGCTTTTGCTTATAATTGCATTTCTTTCTTATATATGTTCGCTTATGACATGTTGCATCTCAGACACTTTGGTACGGCCGAATACACCAGGGGCTTAAGTTCCTCGTGATTATGGTGTGATAAGTCCAACACTTTCACAAGTGCGGCACCTCAACTTATAGCATTATATGCATCGGTTCAATCATGTCTTGGGTCAATAGTTGGGTTTGCCTGCCTCCCATGTTTTGGTACCTTACGCCCGCTTTATCGCTAAGGTAGCACTAGGAGAACCACGGCGATTGCGCCTCTGGCTGAGCTGGGCAAGCGCCAAGGAGAAAGCTAAAACTGGCGCGCCATGATAGGGCAAGAGGTGGTCGCTATTCGAGAGGTTTTTTCGAGTCCCTAAAGACTTATGCCGCTTAGAGCGAGGAACCGCTTTGTCCGCCCAGCGTGATAGCGCTCAACTCGGTCTTCCGAACACTAGGGGCTTCACCAAATTTAAAATTATAGAACTCTATGGGTAAGTGAGAGTGTTCAAGCATTATAAGTCCTGTTGCCTTGCTCATTGTGTTGAGCGCCAGCCTAGATGGACCCAAACATGGGAACAAGAGTGCTCAAGTTTATCCCAACACCCCAAAGACTAGTGGCATGGGGGCTGAAGCCACACTTTCCATCTCTCGATTTGATAAATGGCCGCACGTATGTAATATTTTAAATTAATAAGCTTGCTTAGCGATATGAACATAGTTTTCAGCACACAGATAACATAATGCGATTCTATTCAAATATTACATCCTTGGAGCACTCATCCGCAATCATGCGGGCACCCTTCAGACACTCTTATAATACATTTCGGGCGCAGATACTTCCTTGCCGCCGGGCGGCGCTCAGGTCGAAGGTTCTCGGTCATTCATCCCGCCCAAAGCAGCACTTTTGCACGGCAAGGCCCGACGGGCACCTTCAATGCAAAGCGGAGTGCTTGACGACTTCCACCTAGGGACACGATCCACCAGCCGGCCGCAGACCAGCCAAGTAGCTCCTATGCAAGGCCTCCAGGGCCACAAATTAACTATGAGGCCCTTCATGGCCTGTTCGCTACCTTGTGGAGCTCGACTAGCTGCTTCACCTGGTCGCTAAGGGCACTGATGTCCGCCTCAAAGATACCGAGACCAAGACCTTTTTCCGCCGAGCCCCCTCCTCGCCCGGTAGAAAGCGCAAGATCGACACGCTGCAAGGCAGATCTGCAAACGCCCTAGAGAGTCCAATTGGTAAGTAACAGTAATTCACATTCACATGCTTGCTTTGCATGAAAAATGCCTTACCCGCCGCCATTTTCTTCACCGCCCACTTCCTGGAGGGCCTTAGGGCTTCGCCTTAGCGGCTTTGGCACTCTCAAGAGCCGATGCAAGCTCGGACTCGAAGTTCGAGTCGCGCCCAAACTCTCATGCTTTTCCACGAGAGCCCGGAGCTCTTGCTGCACCTCCGCCACCCGCGCCCCCGCTTCTCGCGCAGATTGTCTCATGTCAGATTACGCTTAATCGCGGACACGGCCTCCTTCGTGGTCGCCACTGCTCGTGGGCCCCGGAGTACCCACGCTATCCTTGTTATTTCTCTTGCAACCAAAATCCTTTTCTCAGAAGGTACAAATTTAATACGGTGTTACTCACCTTCCTTGTCCTCGAGTTGCTTCTTGGCACGGCCGAAGCTCGCCTCGACCGCCGAGGTTCTGCTTCAGCATCGACCGCAGCCAGCAATGAAGGGCCAAGAGCGCAGCCTCGCAACCCCATATTGACATATTTTTAGATCTCCCACAGATATCTTTTAGATCCTCATCCGCTTTTCTTTCCAACACCGAACCGAGCATCAGGGCTACTGCCTATGTGGTATTATATTACATATTTTAAATTTCTACCTCAAAGCTCGTTAGAAGGTCACAGAAGTTTCGGCCAGCCCGCTTGGCAAGCCGAGTTTTCAATCACCGCACTCATGATAGTGCGGTGTTCTTCCTCGATGGAAGCGCCGCTGAGCGCCCAACAAGTTATCCGTGCTCAGCTTGACGGAGGCCGGGTGTCATAGCCTTTGCCCTTCTTACGGTCAGCCACGACTCCGAACCACCGCAGTTCCGGCATGGAGTCCGGCATAAGTCCGGAGGTTGCCCTGTGGCATTCCCGAGCTCTCCTCCCGGTGGGTCCTCCTCGATCCCACCTCGCCGCTGGCCACGAGGGTGGAGGCGGTCGAAGGGAATCCATATCCGACGAGCTAAGGACCCGCCGACAAAGCGGAAGATCGCCCTGGCCGACTACAGGTTGTATGCGGCATTAGAAAGACACCGCGGCGAAAAGAAAATTATAAATCATTCAGAACTGGATACTTACGATCTTGCCAGGCTTGGCCCTTGAGGGCCACTCGCCGCCATCGCCGCATTGGCGAGCAGTCCGGAGGAAGGGTCCTTCCTTCTTCGACCCTTTCGCCTCCTCGGGGAAGCCTTCCTTCTCTCCCCCGTGGCCTTCTTCTTGATTCTTCTCCGCACCACGTAAAGTGCCGACCAACAGCCCTGGCCAAACGGGTGTCCGCTGGTCTTCGAAGGGAGCGGACAGTTAACTCCGTCCGGATGTCTTCGCCACCTTGTTAAAGGCATTGGGAGTTTAGATCCCACATAGAGTCAAACTATGAAAGAAATGAGTGTCCCATAAAGGATAACATAGCTTACCTCGCCGGCCAAGGCCAACAGGCTGAATCATGATCTTCAGCTATGGATGCGGGGCTCGCCGCCTTGAACAAAGACCTCCAGCAGCTTCAGACGTCAGGTCAAGAGTCCGCCAGGTCCGTGCAGTGCCGGATCGAACTCCCACAAATTAAAGGCCCGTTGTCGGGTGGGGAGAATCCGCAGACGAGCATGACTCGGATCATGTTGACAAGCTTAAGCTTGTTCACTGTGGTCTGGAGACAGGATCGAGTCCGTCAGCCTTCAACTACCCCATAGCAAGCCCTTCTTCCAGAGGTGAGCTGCATGGGGATACCAGATCTAAACTCGGGGCCGCTGCCCATTTAGGGTCACGCTGCTCGTGATGTAGAACCACCCCGATTGCCACCCTTGATGGATTCCACGAAGGCACCTCGCCAAGTGACGCGGGCATTTTGCCCACCATGGCGCCCAAGACTCGCTTGACGCCTTCACCACCTTCGCTTGACATTGAAGGTCTTAACCACAAGGTGAAGTGGGCTGATGCGAGGAAGGTTTCGCACACGACGATATAAACGCCGAGATGTTGAGGATGAAGTTTGGCGCCAGATCATGGAAGTCCAGTGCCGCTAGTAGTACATGAGCCCCTGGACGAAGGGGTGAAGTGGAAGCCCAATCCATGGAGGAAGTGGGGAAGAACACGACCTCTCATGGGGCCTGGGTGGGGATGAGCTGCCTCGTCGGGCAGCCGGTGCGCGATGTCACCGGGATGTATCCGCGCCACAGAAGCTTCTCGATGTGCCCTTCAGAACGGAGGGGGCCATCCACTTGCCTCCCGCCCGACATGGCTGGAGAAGGTTGAGGCGAGATGTGCGGACTTGGGCGCTGGAGCTTGAGTGCGGAGATGGATAAGCAAAGGAGGAAGAAGGCGAGGTAAAAAGGTGGATCCTTATCCCTTATATATGGGCGCACAAGACTATGCGCCCCCACCGCCTAGTAAAACATGCTTATCTCCCAAGCGCCACAATCAATGGCGCGTTGGGTTACCCACGTCCGTATTGATGGGAATCCTGAATAAGGGGAACACGATCTCAGCTTCGACAAGACGCGTTAAGAAACCGCCGCTAAACGCTACCGAGGTGGTATAATAAAACGATTCAAGTAAGGGCTTGTAGTGGTGTGACGCCACGCCACAAAATACGCCAACAGATTGAACTTGTGTACATATTATTCTCTACTACGTGGTATGTGGAATTTATTTTACAGAGCCGACACTATCCTCGTGTTCACAATCTTCTATGAATTATTCGAGGAGGAACCCACCTTGCAATGCCGAAACAATATGCGCCCGGACTCGCCGCCATTGAAGCCTGTTCAGGCTACCGAGGGAGTTCTCGACTAGGGGTGTCCGGATAGCCGGACTATCATCATCGCCGGACTCCAAGACAATGAAGATACAAGATTGAAGACTTCGCCCGTGTCCCATGGGACTTTCTCTTGGCGTGGAAGGCAAGCTTGGCAATATGGATATGTAGATCTCCTACCATTGTAACCGACTCGTAACCCTAGCCCTCTCTCGTGTCTATATAAACCGAGAGTTTTAGTCCGTAGGACTAACAACCATTACAACAATCATACCATAGGCTAGCTTCTAGGGTTTAGCCTCCTTGATCTCGTGGTAGATCCACTCTTGTACTACCCATATCGTCAATATTAATCAAGGTGAGTAGGGTTTTACCTCCATCGAGAGGGCCCAAACCTAGGTAAAACATCGTCCTCGCCTCCTCGTTACCATCCGCCTAGACGCACAGCTCGGGACCCCTACCCGAGATCCGCCGGTTTTGACACTGACACCCTTCCACTCTAGCCCTCTCCCCCGAAGCTCACTCGAGAGCATCGCCGAACACACCGACGCCGTCACATGCGCCAGGCCATCGCCTCGATTCCAACGAACCAAGGAGCTCGGCCTCAACCACCTTCCTCCTTGCCGAGCAACGACCGGGAGCCCTCGCAATGCCGCCATCACCATCGCCTTTCAACCTCCAAATACCGAGATCGCCGGCTTCGCCACGCCAGTTGCTCGACGCTCCCGAGCTCGCTGCCTTCTCCAACCGACTCAAGTGAGCCTCGCCTCTCCCTTGCTACATTGATCTTTTCCTCGCTTATAGCCGCTTCGCACGACGACCGACCGCGGCCACCGCCGAGCCTCGCTCGCCAGGGGCTACAGCCATCAGAGTTCCCAACCGAGCACACCCACGTGCTCACCACACCGCCAGAGGCCGAGGTGCTACGCCTCAAGATCGCCACGCCCACCGCAGCTCCGATCCTAAGCTTGCCCGAGCCTCCCGCCACAGCCGAAGCTCGCTGGGCGACGCTTCCGCCACCCTGTACCAAGAGCAAGAACTACCTTTGACGCTGCGGTGTCAAACCGCGGATCTCGGTAGGGGGTCCCGAATCAGGCGTCTAGGCGGATGGTAACAGGAGACAAGGGACACGATGTTTTTACCTGTGTTCGGCCCTCTCGATGGAGGTAAAACCCTACCTCGCTTGATTAATATTGATGATATGGGTAGTACAAGAGTGGATCTACCACGAGATCAAGGAGTCTAAACCCTAGAAGCTAGCCTATGGTATGATTGTTGCAATGGTTGTTCGTCCTACGGACTAAAACCCTCCGGTTTATATAGACACCGGAGAGGGCTGGGGTTACACAGAGTCGGTTACAATGGTAGAAGATCTACATATCCGTATTGCAAAGCTTGCCTTCCACGCCAAGGAAAGTCCCATCCGGACACGGGACGAAGTCTTCAATCTTGTATCTTCATAGTCTTGGAGTCCGCCGATGATGATAGTCCGCTATCCGGACACCCCTAGTCCAGACTCCTCAAGAGTCTCCTCTAACCAGGCTTCAATGACGATTAGTCCAAATACAGATATTGTCTTCGCCTTGCAAGGCGGGTTCTCCTCCAAATTCCATGTGCTTGCCGAATAGTGTCCGCTTCCTTACAAATGTTGCGCCCTTGGCTTCCACGCCCAATAATGGCCCTTCTTCCACGTGTCGCATTTAATGCGAAGGCCGTGGTATTTTTATATTTTACCCCCAGCAAGCAAATAATCTGCCTATAAGAGAGGCAAGAATCCAGATCCAAATCACACCATCTTCCTTCTGTGAGTACTCATGGAGCGCTTCTGACCAAAAATCCACTCCATCATGGACCGTCGATGCGGCTCCTCCTCTCGTGCTCCTAGTCCTCAGCCAGGAGATTGGAGGAGATGTTCAGTTCCGCACAATGAGCTGGTGATGCTCCAAGCGGAGGGATACCTTCCTCCGGCCTTTATGGACCCGGTTCTAGCCGGGCTAGCCACCTACAAAGGTGGAAAGTGCGGAGGCCACCCCTAGTCCCTCCAAAGGAGAGCGGTGCTTCGCCCTTATCTAATAAGGGGCCTGCTTTCCATACATCCGCTTTCTCCGGGATTCTCGAGTTCTACGGACTCCAACTTCATCATCTCACGCCCGCCTATTCTCGCACGTCGCGGGTTTCAGAGCTCTTTGCGAGCTGTTCCTGGGCATCGAGCCCCATTTTGCGCTGTGGAAGAGACTATTTTGCCTCGCACTCGCTCTCACAAGGGGTCAATATATCAAGTGGGCGGAGCCAAATATGGTGCATCGCCGGACCGGATATCCATCCGAACCCCAGGAAGGCGTCCAAGACCGGCCTTCGAATGGTTTTATGTAGAAGATGCTCCACCATCGACCCAGTTCGGATCGGCCTCCCGGAGTTCAGCAAGGCTCCTCTCAAGAAACGCCTGTTGGCGCTCATGAGTCCTCAACAGGAGGAAGACAGGAGCGTCCATTATTTGATGGGCCGGATAAGGTTGCAGGCCCATTCCGGATTGACCATGATTGGAGTCATGGCCACATGCATTATGCGAGGGGTGCAGCCGCTCCAATATAGGGGCCACCCCATGTGGTATTTCAACGGGGAGAATGATGCCACCGTCATGGCCGCAGTGCCGGATCGGCCGCAGATCCGTGAAGATTCCGTCCGCCTGCATAAGGGGGAGAAGGAGGACTTCCTCCGATAAGCCCATTGAATGGGTTCTCCATGAATAACCTCGAGCTGGGTAAGCGGACGCTTATTTATCCGACCTGTGCTTTCAAAGTTAAGTACCTTACTTTATGGTTTTGACGCAGAACTGCGCCGGATGTGGGAGCATACATAGTCCGCTCCACAACCCGAGGATCCGGAAGATCCTTGATCCGCCTCCAAGAGGATCCGACATAAAGGTGGAGCTAATCGACGGGTGTTCCACCAACTCAGCATGGACAATGCCCCGTCGCCATTACGGCCGACTACCCCGGCTTATCTCCGGCTTCCTGTAATTATGACCGGGTCCCGACACCACTACTTCGCCCTTGTATTTCGATCACCGATACAACAGTGTTTCGCAGGAGGTACCTTCAAGGCGGAAGTCAACTCCACGGCGGCCGACCAACAAGGGTCACCCAGCCCAAAGAAAGGAAGAGGGTGCGGTGCGAATCGAAACGTCACCGCAATGGTATAGCTCGCGACCGTTGTTTAAGGTAAAGATTCCTAGGAGGTGCATTAATGCTCATGACTTTTCCTGGAGAAAGAGCGCTCGCCGGGCTGTGCCCGGAGAGGTTGCCAACCAAGCCTCCGCCAATCAGGCTCCAACACCTGGTCCGGAGGGGGAGGCAAGCGCAAGGCGCGAGCCGGATACTCCTCCAACAGAGGATGCCGACAGGCTGTCCGCCACCAGGTCTGAGGTGGATAGCGCCATGAATCATAGGCGCCGCCGGACAGCTCTTCGTGACGCTGTTTTTTCCCGAGGCGTTAAATGCCTTTAACGCTGGAGACGCGCACTCCGTGCCGCCAAGATGGTTTAACCAGAGCTATGGAGCAGTATGTAAAGGACATACGGGTAATGGATTTTAATAGTTGTATATGCCAGTAGCCCCCGAGACTTAAAGTAGTTAAAATAACTGATTTAAGGATCATTTGATATGCAAGATCTTATGGAGAAGAATACCCAATTGTCCCAGGAGCTCCAAGAGTGCAAGGCCCAACTTGAGGCCGCACTAGCTGCCGCTGGAGGAGACACAAAGACCCTCCGTAACACATTATTTTTAAATGACAAGGTGTGCGGCGTGTATATAAGTCTCGACAATGATATTGTAGATGTTGCCGGATTGATCCGGACAAGCAATATTATCGCGGCCACCAAGGCCGCGCGAGAGGGTGCTTATGAAGGTGCAGCAGAGAGGAACAAGCTCCAAGACGCCCACACCCAGCTTGGAGAAGAGCTAATAGGTGTTCAGCCGAGCTGTCTGCCCGTGAAGGAGAATCAGCGGCTTTGCCGCATGCATCTATAGTAAGTGCTTGAGCAAACTCTTTTGAATAGAATAGTTCGGGCGAGGAAGTCAATTGATGTAAGTATGTCTCAGAGGTGTGCTCACAGTCGCCTCGCTGGAGGAAATGCCCGGCTCAACGGGTGACCAACTTCCCGAAGTTGGTGCAACTGCCGAACATGTTCGGCAAAGCGATGAGTGGCGCTGCCCAGTGCCTTATGGCCGCCTGTCTCCCTACCCGAGGGCCTTGGAGAGCTTATGGAGAAACTTCAGGAGCACGGCAGCGCTCCATTTATGGAAGATATCGCCTGTCATCAAGGTGCTGTGGAGGCTCGGGCCATGGTGAAGATGCGTACAAGAAGGCGGATCCAAACCACATGGCCGAGGTCGGACCTATGGGGCCCAATGGGAAGGAGATCCCTGTGAGCTTAGTGTACGGCCGTGTAGAGTTGGCCGCTAAGTATTCCTAACGGACAGAATTAGACAACCTGTTAGACGGGATTGAGGAGGAGTACAACAATGATTTGATTTATGTATTTAAAATGACATGTAAAATGCCTTCTAGCCGGATTGTAGATCTTTTGTCTTTGCCGACCTTTTTCGCTTCAACCTCAGGACCCTAGAGTCCGGAGGTGTCCGAATACCTTCTCGGTTATGAAAAACCGGGCATGCATGGAGACCAGGCGAGGGGTTGTTGACACACTAACACGCCACGGTACCGACGACGCGGGGTGATGCACCGCAGCTCACGTCGAAGGAGACCCGACCGACAACGCGACACGCAAGACAATGGCGGGCGCTTTGCAGACCAAACCTCACAAGACCGGGAGGGACCCCGCCAGGGATTGCGGCGGCTATGGGCTGCCCTAGGTCGATTCGCCGCCTCTAGAGCCTCGAGATTCGCAGCTCTCAAACACGAAGAACAGCGAAGAACGAGATAGAAAACGGTGGAGAGATAAAAGTAGACAGGAAAAGTAGTATATTGATTTGTTCGACAGTGTGTTGTCCAATCGCCGTCACCCCCAACATATATAAGAGGCGGCTGGACTTCCGCACAAGAAAAGAACTCATCTAGGCTTTCCTTACAAGAAAATTGCATCAATTCACGTCCAAAACCCTAGTCAATTCGACTAGTTTTATCCGAACTTTCCAAAACTGTTCGGCTTAAACTGACTGTACCTTGCTGGTCCTTTTGTGATGGCAAACAACCTCGGATGGAAACGAGTCCAAAAGCAATCTTGACCGTTTCGACGAGACGAACATCT
Source organism: Aegilops speltoides (assembly GCA_021437245.1). Classification (NCBI taxonomy): domain Eukaryota; kingdom Viridiplantae; phylum Streptophyta; class Magnoliopsida; order Poales; family Poaceae; genus Aegilops; species Aegilops speltoides. Next base: position 30,507 of record JAHHZJ010000483.1, on the reverse strand, counting down.
TTCATGTTGAACGTTTTTTCACTAGAGGTCATCTCGAGGGTCAAATTGCTCGTGCAAAACAGACAATTACTCACGCAGCTCATCAGACACACCCATATATGTGTCTGGTTCCAGTGCGTCACATTTTGCTCTCTCGAGGGTCTCGCAGCGGGCTCTAACTTTTGCATACGACCGGATTGAGACGATCTTTATATCAAAATCGATCGCTTTGACGAGGCGCACAACTTCCGTAGGACATTTCTCCATCCATTGTCATTTGAATTAGCTTCTGAGCCCATCTTCAACCTCTCGCTGGCTTGACTATCACAATCTCCATCCCGCAGGCCTTCCACCCGGTAAGCTTTCCACACCGACAAGGTTTCACCCCGCAAGGTTTTTACACCGACAAGGGTTCCTCCCTAGCAAGATTTCTCCCCGCAAGATTTCACACCGACAAGCTTCCGCCGCGAGCTTCCACACCGGCAAGTTTCTCCGCCGCAAGGTTTCTCGCAAGATTTCACACCGCAAGCTTTGTACTCCGCAAGGGTTTCACACCGCAAGGTTTGTATCCGCAAGGGTTTCACTCCGCAAGGGTTTCACTCCGCAAGGTTTCACTCCGCAAGGGTTCACTCCAGCAAGGGTTTCACTCCGCAAGGATTCACTCCGCAAGGGTTTCACTCCGCAAAGTTTTTTCCCACTCAGGCCCGCCAAGTGTTACTCTAACTTTTGCATACGAACCCGACTCTTAACCATGCCAAAATCTGGTGTCAACACATGCCCCCTGTTTTTCGCAAAGCTTGTGTGCCAAAAATAACTTGTACTGTGTTTGTTCTAAGGGCTATGTCAACACCCCATCGGCCATTTATTTTTCTTAGGGCGATAACTATGTATCGCCATTGCCTATTTAGGCTTCTTGCCACACACTCGGGTGGTATTTCTTAAGTACTTGCCATTGAGAGCTCGAGGTAGCAACGCCTTGTATGGATTCCACCAAATATGAATTTCCGAACTACTCTTGCGATCCTAAAAGGACCTTCCCAACTTGGAGACCACTTCCCAAATTTTCTATCTTTTGAACCAATCGGTAGAATCACTTTCCATACGAGATCACCAACTTGAAAATTCTTCAACTTGACTTTCTTATTGTAAGCTCTTGCCACCCTCAACTTGTCTCTCTCTATGGCCTTCAAAGCAGTCAATCGCTTATCGGCAACTTCGCCAATGTTATCCATCATTAAGTTATAAAAGTCTACAGCCGATAAATCATTTTGCTTGGCTATTCTCAAAGCATTCAAATTCACCTCCACCGTAAAACAGCCTCTGACCATATACCAGCTCATATGGAGTCACCTTTGTAGCACCATGCCTTGAAATTCTATGTGCCCATAAAGCTTCGCATAATAACTCATGCCATCTCCTCGGTTGTCTTTAATCTTCTTCTTGATGAGCTTGATTAGAATTTTATTGCTAGACTCAGCTTGTCCATTAGCTTGGGCATAATATGGAGAGGAATTGAGCAACTTTATATTATAAGATTCGCAAACTCTCCGACTTGGTGTGACATAAAAGATGAACCTTGATCTGTAGTTAACGCTTGAGGAATACCGAATCTATGAATAATGTGCTCGTTATGAATTGAATTACCTCCGATGTGTCATGTTCTTGAGAGGTACCGCTTCGCACCATTTAGTGAAGTAATCAGCCGCCACCAATACGAACCGATGCCCTTTTGAGGAAGACGGTGGATTTGTCCAATGAAATCTAAACCCCAACCTCTCGAAAGGCCATGGTTTGATAATAGGATGTAACATAGCAGCAGGAGCCAATTGAATATCACCAAACTTTTGACAAGCTTCACACCCTTTATAATATCTCAAGCAGTCATTAATCATAGTCGGCCAATAAAACCCAAAGACGTCGCAATAACCATTTCATTTTGGGAGCCGATCGGTGAGTGCCACAAATACCTTCATGTACTTCTCCCATAGCAACTCTTGCCCGGTCCTCATCCAAACATTTTAGAAGAACATCATCGACTGCTCGCGATAAAGACCATCATCTCTCATTGTATACTTGAAAGCCATACGCCAACAGTCCTGCCCACCCTTTCACTCGGATTGCACAAGTAATCAACAATGGGCTTTCTCCAATGGAATTATCACCTGCACTAGATCTTTTGTTAATGGTCAATCAAGGTTCAGGTTCGCCTCTCTCATATTGGCAAGACAAGACATCGGTCTTTGAGAAATATGAAACATGCCATGATCAACATGATATCCAGATGCTTGTCTGTGCCAACTCATTTGCTTTCCAGCTTGTCATGTCTAGATATATGTGCAATGCTAAAACAACCCAAAGTAGAAATTATATCTAGACATTTATCAAGATAAACTTTAAGTGATTCGTCAAAACACCGAAAGACTCGGATATTTGCTGCACCACTAGTAACTAATCACCGTAAGCCTCAATATGTGTAACACCTATAGCAAGTAACATCTCTAGACCTAATAACAATGCTTCATATTCGCTTGATTGTTTGTACAAAATATTCTAAGCGGCATGAGGCTTCAAAACAGCACCATGAGGAGATATATAAACAATACCAACACCTTGGCCATTGCTACAAACTGAACCATCAAAGTACAATCTCCATGGTACTAATGAAACAAGGTTCATATCAACATCATGCTTGTCATTAATCCGATGTTCAACAATGAAATTAGCAACAATTTGGCCTTTCATGGATTTTAGAGATTCATAAGCCAAATCATACTCAATCAAAGCATAGCCCACTTGCCAATTCTACCACTAAGAATTGGCCTATGCAACATGTACTTAATGACATCGGTTTGACAAGCTACCACACAAGCACTTGGCACTAGGTAATGTCTCAATTTTGTGCAAGCGTAATATAAGCATAGACATAGTTTTTCAATAAATGTATACCTTGTCTCAAGGCCCAATAAACGCTCTGCTCAAATATGTGATGGCATGCTCTTTTCCTTCGTATCTTGAGTCAAAACAGCACCAATAACACCTTCCTCTCTCGCTGCGATATAAAGTTTGAAAGGCTCTCTATGCTTGGGTGCTTTCATCACAGGAGGAGTGCACAAATAATTCTTGATCATATCAAAGGCTTCTTGCTGTTTTGCCCCCAAGTGAAATCAACATCATTCTTTAACCAAGGATAGGAGTAAATGCATCAACTTTCCCCGACAGATTAGCTATGAACCTTCTCAAATAATTGACCTTGCCAAGGAACTTTTGCATATCTTTCTTGCATGTTGAGCCTCCACTTTCAGATGGCCTCTATCTTTTGGGATCGATTTGATGCCATCTTCATGAATAATGAAGCCCAAAATTTGCCAAATGACACGCCTAAAGCACACTTCAAAGGATTCATCTTCAGTCCATACTTTTTCATTCTTTCAAAGCTAAACGCAAATCGCCAAGTGAGATTCAAAACATCCGATTTGACAACAATATCATCAATATAAACTTCAAGTATGACACCGAGTAAATCATGAAAATCAAATTCATAGCCCTTTGATATGTGGCCCAAAGATTTTTCAATCCGAATGTCATCACCGCCCACTCGAATAAACCAAGGAAACCAGGACATCGGAAAGTTGTTTTGTACATGTCCTCTTCGCCATAAAATTTGATTGTATCCGCATTACCATCTAGAAAGCTAATAACCTTATGTCCGTACATCATTAATAAGCATATCGGCTATTGGCATGGGATACTCATCTTTGGGTGTAGCCCTATTCACATCTCTCAAGTCAATGCACACCCTCAACTTGCCGGATCCCTTCTTCTCCATCGACAATGTTAGAAATCCACTCGCATACCGCAAGGTCGAATGAATTTAGCTTCAAGCAATCGAATCGATCTCTTCCTTGATTCGGTCATATGTTTTCGGATTAAACTTTCCGCCGATCGCTTATAAGGTCTAAAACCGCCTTTATAGGCAACCGATGCTCCACTAGCTCTCGCTCAACCTCGCATCTCATGATATTCCCATGCAAAGCAACAAACATATTCTTTCAATAGCTCGATTAATTTAGCTTTACAATCGGCTTTCAAATTTTTGTTTATAAATGTCGGTCGACTAACCGATCCGCCTCCGATATCTACCTCTTCTAACGGATCGGCCGATGTAAAACCTTGTCCAAGTTTATCCATGTCATCCAACTCCTCAATAGACTCATACATATCGCTCGCTGGACCGATATTTTGCAAGACGCTTTTGTAACCACTGGAATTAGGATCCATTTAAACACATCATACCTTGGAGCCGATTGCATTCACCGGCTTTAAAGACACGGGCACAAAACCATTCTTAGTCGTGACCGAGAAAATCAAACTCGACAAATCACGCCCCGCAAGCAAGTAGCATTGGGATGTTGCTAATCCACCGATGCATCGCCAAGGCAACACAGCCAATTATCTGCATGAATGACTTCCACTTCATCATCAACCCATTGGATCGTAAACTGTGCATAGTGGATGGTACGCGACCGATTTGCATGAACCCAATCACGGCCTAGTATGACGCTAGTTTACCTTTGCACCTCAAATGACAAAGAATGCAAGAGCTAAAGTTTTGCTTCCGAATCGTAAGCTCCACATACATCACACCTTTGGCTTCAGTTTTCTTTGCCTTCAAACCCGCTGAGCACCATATTGGTCTTGATTAATTCTTCATCGTGCAAACCCAATTTCTTGAAGACCTAATAGGCATAAGATTTACCACAGCACCACCATCAACAAGCATTCGACCTAGTGGCGATCCATTGACATGACCTCTCGAGATACAACGGTTTTAAATGTGTTATCGGGTTCTTTGGCTTCTCGATATTGCGCTCTTAGGGCCAAAATCCAGCTGAGCAACTTCCCTTCCTCATCTACAAAGACGTAAACTCAGCAGGTAAGTAATACACCATATTGATATCCATACCTTCATGAACCGTGTAGATTCATAGTCCAACATATCGCCTCTTCTTTCATGGATCGACCGATTCTCAAATCTGGTCGAGTGAAGGAGAAGTAAGAAGTGTCGCAGACGATGTAATAGCCGCCACATCGCCCTCCTTGGGTAGTGTAGGCACTTTTGTGATAGATGTAGAAGCTGATGTATCTTGTATTTGTTTTGGCCTCCACACTTGTTTTGCTAGAACCATGGGCCGAGTGTCATTGAACAACTTATCCCTTTGCTTCTCGCCTCCCCGCCTCCGCCATCTCCTCGACTCCTTAACCTCTCAGTAGTTTCTCTCGTGTCTTTGTTAGCCCCGAGGACACCACTTTGGTCGAGTGTATTTAGCATCTCTCACCTTTACCTGGATGGTGCTTGTTTCATGGTCATTAGCCGAGTGCTTCGCCGATAGAAAGTATCGCTCACGAGTGGTTATGCACAATGGCTGCTGTATGGGGAATGTTTCGTGCCCAAGATAAGTGAGTCGGCATCCATTTTCTTCCTTGCTTTTTCCCGACTCAACTGCTGCAACATTCGGTGACTTAACACGCCATTCTTTTCGACTTTCCAGATGCATGAAATTTCCACTGGCGACCTTTTTACTTGGATGGAATCCACTGGATGGATGTCACCGGATGGAATCCACTTGACCACATTTTTTCACTTGGATAGCTTCCACCGGTGCATTCTTACACTAGGATAGTTTCCATTCGGTCGCATATGTTGACCAGCCGATCGATAGTTACCAATGTTCACCGGCCATTATATGAGTAATCAAGTCGATTCCACACGATTGCCTCGCTTCTTCCGAAATAGCGCCTTGGTCCACTCGGTTTTGCATATCGACTAAACATATCATCCGATGGTGACCTTGGTCGCTTAAGTATGATGGCCGGTCGAGCTGGGACCAACCGATTGATTAGCATATTTGGATAGCAACATATCAAAAGTTGGCTTGATCCGCTTATGCTGCACTTTAGCTTCATTCCTCTTCCATTTGCCAACTTCGACTCTTGGCTTGATAAATTTAACTCGAGTGTCCTGCTGCACCTGTGTTTGCCCCGAGTGTAGGATTCTTGATGGTGATCTTGATTACTTCTTGCCATCGGGTTGCTTATCAAGCACAACATGTCTCCCCAAGACCTTGTCGCCTCCTTGTCTTTCCCGGCTCACCAACAATGACATTAGCTTTATTAGCAGATTCGCTACCTCCGCCGAATGAGTAACTTCTTCCCTCTAAATCCATGGTGTTCATTGAAAGGGCTGTTTATCAATTTGCATCTCAGAAAGTTCAATCGTCCATCATTAATGGCCGATTGTATCTGTCGTCGAAAAACATTGCAATCATTAGTAGCATGAGAAAAGAGTTATGATATTTGAATAAGCACGCCTGCTTCAGCTCTTCAAACGGCGGTAAAGTATGAGATATTCTAATAATCTTAGCCTGCAGCAAAGCATCAAATATTTTATCACACTTAGCAATGTTAAAAGTAAACTTCATCTCTTCATCACGATTCTTATGAATCGTTTCAGATCATTGTAAGTAAAGGGTTTGGCCTTAGATGGCCAAACAAATTCAGTAGCAAAACATCACCCTCATCGTCCGAAAGTGATCACTATCATATTCCACCATATTCATCTTTGGACGATCGGCTTTGTATCTATGCACTTTTTGAGGTCTTTGCTTCGCTTTCCGAGCCAAAGCCCTTTGTAAGACTTGGTTGATATTTAGGAACTCGTAGCCTTCTAGCTTTTCTCTAATGGGAGTTCTCAAACCACTCAAAGACTAGGTCTGCTAAGTCTCTCTCGTTATCACCAAACTAAAACACCGGTTTTTTGTTTCTCCTCAATCTCTTGACGAATCGGAGACCGATTCATCATGCTTCGCTTAACCGATGTTAGATGTGACAACTTGAGTTCATTGTCGCCGCTTATAAAAGTGATCATGGAATTTCTGCCTAGCTGCACTAAACTCTAATGGAACCATGTGGCAAAGAAGAAAACCATGAAAATGCAGTACCAGCTAATGATAAAGGAAATAAACGACTTTCAATTCATTCAACGAGCCTGCCTCACCCAATTGTGCTAAGTATTGACTAACATGCTCCCATGTGGTTTTTGTGCCTTCTCCATTAAACTTAACAAAATCTGGAATTTTATATCCCGAGGGCACCGGATGGCATCAGTACTGGGCACGGCTTTTGGTAAATCCGATTCCGAGGTAACTCAACTCCAAAATTCTCTCAAGCATCTTAGCCATCTCTCTCTAAGATTAGCTAAACCATCATCCATAGTGGACGATGAAGCTTGTGGCAAAGGCATAGGAGGAGTAGGGTTACTAGCTGTAGGTATGAATTGTGGCAGGCATGTCGACCCATAACTTGCTAGTGGTCGAGTGGTTGTAGCTGTAGTAGGGTTTGGTTCAAGGCCACCACCAACCTGGCATGCTCATAATAGGATTAATGGGTGCAGCCACAATCTGATTTGTTTGGGAAGGATATAAGTCATCGCACGGATGCGCCGATGAGATAGGTAAAGCCGATTAGGTTTTGCACACCAGCAGCTACACCATCATTACCACTAGTCGATTGAGATGTATTCTTCTCGAGCATTAGTATTTTCAATGAAAGTTTGATAGACTAGATTGTTACCATCAGCAATACGACTTTCAATCTCAGCCCACCGTCAGAGAAAAGGCAAGATTTACAGAGGGTTTAACCTCGCCGGCTTGAAGAGGAGGAAACTTGATTTCTTCGATCGGAGTGATGTTGCCTTGGCGATCCTTCTTGAACTTTGCAAGGAACTCCTGCAAATCCTTCTCTTTGCGCCGCTTCTTCTTGTACTCCTCATAGACTTGGCGATGATCGGCCGATATCTCATCAAGACTGGGCTTAATGATGTTATCGGCGCTTCACCTCGATGGCTTGGGAAGATCGGACATGGTGGATGATGATGATTGATCTTCGCTCCCCAGCGGAGTCGCCAAAAGTGTGTTGACACACGAACACGCCACGGTACCGACGCCGGGTGATGCACCGCAGCTCACGTCGAAGGAGACCCGACCGACAGCGCACGACACGCAAGACAATGGCGGGCGCTTTAGACCAAACCTCACAAGACCTGGAGGGACCCTGCGCAGGATTGCGGCGGCTATGGGCTGCCCTAGGTCGATTCGCCGCCTCTAGAGCCTCGAGATTTGCAGCTCTCAAACACGAAGAACAGCGAAGAACGAGATAGAAAACGGTGGAGAGATAAAAGTAGACAGGAAAAGTAGTATATTGATTTGTTCGACAGTGTGTTGTCCAATCGCCGTCACCCCCAACATATATAAGAGGCGGCTGGACTTCCGCATAAGAAAAGAACTCATCTAGGCTTTCCTTACAAGAAAATTGCATCAATTCACGTCCAAAACCCTAGTCAATTCGGACTAGTTTTATCCGAACTTTCCAAAACTGTTCGGCTTAAACTGACTGTACCTTGCTGGTCCTTTTGTGATGGCAAACAACCTCGGATGGAACGAGTCCAAAAGCAATCTTGACCGCTTCGACGAGACGAACATCTTTCATGTTGAACGCTTTTTCACTAGAGGTCATCTCGAGGGTCAAATTGCTCGTGCAAAACAGACAATTACCACGCAGCTCATCGACACACCCATATATGTGTCCGGTTCCGTGCGTCACATTTTGCTCTCTCGAGGGTCTCGCCAGCGGGCTCTAACTTTTGCATACGACCGGATTGAGACGATCTTTATATCAAAATCGATCGCTTCGACGAGGCGCACAACTTCCGTGGTAGGACATTTCTCCATCCATTGTCATTTGAATTAGCTTCTGAGCCCATCTTCAACCTCTCGCTGGCTTGACTATCACAATCTCCATCCCGCAGGCCTTCCACCCGTAAGCTTTCCACACCGACAAGGTTTCACCCCGCAAGGTTTTTACACCGACAAGGGTTCCTCCCTAGCAAGATTTCTCCCCGCAAGATTTCACACCGACAAGCTTCCGCCGCGAAGCTTCCACACCGCAAGTTTCTCCGCCGCAAGGTTTCTCGCAAGATTTCACACCGCAAGCTTTGTACTCCGCAAGGGTTTCACACCGCAAGGTTTGTACTCCGCAAGGGTTTCACTCCGCAAGGGTTTCACTCCGCAAGGTTTCACTCCGCAAGGGTTCACTCCAGCAAGGGTTTCACTCCGCAAAGATTCACTCCGCAAGGGTTTCACTCCGCAAAGTTTTCTTTCCCACTCAGGCCCGCTAAGTGTTACTCTAACTTTTGCATACGAACCCGACTCTTAACCATGCCAAAATCTGGTGTCAACAGGGTCATTAGTGCTTTATCGCATAAGTGCCCAACTAGTTATGTTATATTACATGGTTAGTAAGAAACATCTTCCAGGGAGAATAGTTCCATTAAGGGTTCCTTTCCATGGGAGGCATGCCCTAAAGTGAATGTTCGGACTGCGAAAAGAGTAGGAAAACGTCTGGGGGCAGATAAATAAATAGGTAAAAAAAATCATCTTTCAAGTCACCGACCGAATATTCCCTTAAGAACGCTTAGCTTTCAGCTTCACCCACCGAGGTACACATTCGCTGATCCGCAAGAATAATCGCAGAGGTGCTCCTTTACCTCCTAGCCAATAATCGGAACGAGGGGTAAGCACAGAGCCGTGCAACCCAGCTTGGCCAAAACTTAAGTCATATCAATGCATATAATGGTGAATAAAAGGTACATGCGAAGTTTGACACATGTGTTGGGCATGAGGTCTGTATGAGTAAGCTTCATAAAGAAGCCCTGTATAATGAGTGCGGTAGCACATCAAGTGTGTGTAACAATGCGCAAATCGCCCTCAACGGCTTTATGAAAAAGTGGGATAAAAGAGAGAGACAAAAGGCAATTGAAGTATAAATGTGGACGGGGAAGGAGACGAACTCGAGTCCGCGCCAGCGAGAATCTTCGGAGGCGGGCTGCTCCCATGGGTTTGGCTCGAGTCGGTTGTCCGATGTGTTTCAGAGACGGTATGCCCGCCGTCAGACTTGTTCGATGATGAAGGGACCTTCCCATTTGGGCTTGAGTTTGTCCTTTTCTTGTCCGGCAAAGCGAGAACCAGTTCGCCAACATTGTAAGTTTTAGCCCGCATTTCTCTGCTTTTGATATCTTCGAGCTCGCTGCCGATAGAATGCGGAACGAGCCTTTGCCACGCCGCACTCCTCCTCTAATGCGCCCAAGCTGTCCCGCCGATCCAACTCGCTTCTTTCTTCGCATATGCGCACTGAGGTGAGTCATGAATTATTTCGCAGGCAAACTGCTCTCATGCCAGATACCATAAAGAATGGTGTGAACCGTAGTACGGTTTGGCATGGTCCGCAGCCCCGTAGTACGGAGTCGAGCCTCTACCCAAAGGCGTGTTAGATTCCGTAAGGGACCGCACTAGTCTGGGTTTGATGCTGCTCATTATTAGACCATTTGCTCGTTCAACTTGACCATTGGTTTGAGGATGATAGACTGAAGCGTAGTCGAGCTTAATGCCCATATTTTTGCACTAGAGTTTAACCTCGCGGCCGTGAAGTTCGTGCTGCTATCGGTGATGATGCTGTGGGGACGCCAGACGGTGTACTACCTCGGATATGAAGTCTATCACTGGTCCGGATTCGGCCGTTTTTAACTGGCTTGGCCTCTATCCATTTGGTCAATTTGTCCACCATGACCAATAGGTACTTTTGCTTGTGGGTTCCCTTTAAGGGGTCCAACCATATCAAGCCCCTGCATCGCGAACCACCAGTGTGATGGGTATAGTTTTGAGGGCGGTGGGTGGCATGTGGCTCGATTAGCAAAGAGCCGACAACCGACGATTGTTGGACTAAGTCCCGAAAGATCCGCCCGGCCGCCGGCCAATAAAATCATGTACGGAAGGCCTTGTCTACAAGGGCCCGGCTGCAGCAGAGTGTCCGCCTAGTCCGGCGTGAATTTCAGCCGTAAGGTTTCACCTTCCTCTTCGGAGATGCACCTTTGAAGGACTCCGTTGTGCTTTTCTTATAAAGTTCTCCTCATGGACCTTGTAGGCTTTAGATCGCCGAACTATGCAGCGGGCCTCATTTTGGTCTTCGTGAAGTTCCCGCCTAATTAAGTAGGCTAGGAATGGTTCCGCCCACGGGCAATTACCGCCATTATTTCGTGGGCTGAAGGTGTTATTTCATCGGATGAGCCACCGATTATGTCGATTGTTCTGTGGTTGGGTGGTGCGGTTGCTTCCGGGTTGTTATTTCCGACTCTTCCCATAGTACGGATGGCTTAAAGAGCCTCCAGAAGATGTTTGAGGACATCATCGCTTATGCGCCAATGCGCAACACGTGGCTGCTTGGTTATTATCCTGGCTACGTGGTGGAATTCGAGTCCTTCAACTAAGCTGACATTTTTCGACAGCGCTACGATAGGCTGCCATTTTCGGATCCTTGGCGCCAAAGTCTCCATTTACTTGGGATATTGCCAGGTTTGAATCCCACGCACCTCTAGGCGTTGAATACCCATGGAGATTGCCATCCAAGACCATGTAAGAGGGCCTCAGATTCGCTGCATTGTTGGAGTCCGTACATTATCTCAAGTATGTATTGATTGTGTCTCCGGTTGGGGACGCTAATACGACGCCAGCCCCAAGCCAGCCAACATTTTGGAGCCGCCGAAATGCATAATCCATTGGAGTATGCGCCTGCATTTTTAGGGAGTTTGGCTTCGTCCATTCAGCGATGAAGTCCGCTAAAACTTGCGATTTTATAGCTCGCCGTGGTTTATAGGTTATGTCAAATGGTAAGAGCTTGATGGCCCATTTTGCACATCGCCTGTCGCGCGCATGTTGTTTATAATGTCGCTGAGGGTACTTCGAGGCCACCGTATCGAACACTCTTGAAAGTAGTGTCGCAGCTTCCGGATGCCATGAACACCGCCAGATGCTATCTTTTGATAATGCGGTACCGACTTGCATGGAGTTAAGACAAGGATACGTAGTACAATCGGTTTTTGAAGAGGGAATTTGTGTCCTTCGCTTTCGCTCAACGACGAGTACCGCGCTAACAACTTGATGTGTTGCCGCGATATATAATAACATTGGTTCGCCTGTGTTAGGCGCTGCTAGGACCAGATTTGTTGCCAGTATGGCCTTTACTTCTTCATGTCCGGCCGAGGAGGTATCCGTCCACTCGAAGTGTTCGGTGCGCCTGAGGAGGCGATAGAGGGGCAATGCCTTTTCTCCTAGACGGGAGATGAAGTGGCTTAGAGCCGCCATGCATCCAGTCAATTTTTGTATTTGTTTGAGGTCTTTTGGAATATCCAGCTATGACAGAGCTCGGATCTTCGCTGGGTTTGCTTCAATTCCTCTACCGGATACAATGAAACCCAGGAGCTTTCCGGCTGGTACGCCGAAAACACATTTTTCCGGGTTCAGCTTTATGTCATATGCTCGGAGGTTATCGAATGTGAGCCTCAAATCGTCTACTAGAGTTTCGACGAGCTTGGTCTTGACGACCACGCCGCTCACGATGCCTCTCCTGCTTTGCCGATCCGGGTAGCCGATATGTCCAATCATGCGCCGATATGTTGCGCCGCATTTTTGAGTTCAAGGGCATCGTGTTGAAGCAGAATGGTCCATATGGAGTAATGAATGCCGTTATGCTTGGACGCCCGCCATCTTGATTTGATGGTAGCCGAGTATGCGCCGAGGAAGCACAATGAATCGTGTTCGCGCAGTAGCATCGATTATTTGATCGATGCGGGAAGGGGAAAGGATCCTTGGAAGCCTTGTTGAGGTCTTTAAAATCGACACATAGGCGCCAGATTTGTCCTTCTTGGTACCATTACCAGTTTGCTAGCCATCCGATGTTTGATGTCTCGATGAACTGCTTCAATAGTTTGGCTAGCTCCTTCCCATTGCCTCGCCTTTTGGGTTCGAAAATCGCCAAGAGCCTGTTTGATCGCTTGAACTTTTAGGATGTTTAGGCTGTGTTCGCCATTCCGCTGGGGATTCCGGCATATCCGAAGGGTGCCAGCAAAGATGTCCCACCTCCCGGCGAATTCTCGTAGTGCGCGGTACATCGTGGTTTAACTGTGCCCCAATGGAGGCCATCTTTGTTGGGTCCGCTGGATGGACCTCGAATTGACTATTTCATCCGCTGGTTTAAAAGAGGTCGACTTGGACCTCTTATCGAGTATCACATCATCCCTGTTCACCGTGGAGCGCAGCGCCGTGAGGTCCTCCGCCGCTAAGGCTTCGGATAGTGCCTCTAGGGCTAGTGCGGCTGTCTAGTTTTCGGCGCGGAGTGCTGTGTCCGGATCACTAAGAAGAGTGATTATTCAGCTTGGCCCGGGCATCTTAAGCTTCATGTACCCGTAATGGGGTATGGCTTGAAAGATTGTGAATGCCTCTCGTCCTAATATAGCGTGATATCCGCTGCTGAACGGGCCACTTGGAACGTGACTTCTCGACCAGTAATTGTCCGGCGAAATAACACCACATCAAGTGTGATTTTTCCCGCAGCGTGCTTCCCGCTAGGGATTATTCCTCTAAAGGTTGTGCTGCTTCGCCAATGCGGCTCCACTATTTCCATTTTTGAAGGGTTTCTCAGAGATGAGGTTTAACTGCCGCCGCCATCCATGAGTACCTTGGTAAGACGAAAGCCGCCCACTATTGGACCGAGGACCAATGCGGCTGGTGCTCGGGCTGTTCGAATTTAGGTTCATCGCTAGCGTTGAAGGTGATGGCCGTGTCGCCCATGGATTTGTTGTCGCTACTTGGTAGATTTTGGCGAGGCTCATGGATTGTTCGCTTCAGATATTATTTGATGCGATAGTCTTGAAGACTATTGACACTGATCGGTATCGCTGGAGTGGTTCTCCGGCTAGAAGCTCTTCGCCACTTTTGGCCACCGCCGCAAAGATCCAACATGCTCAAGGCTATGTGTTGGAGTGGCGCCTTCAGATTATGAATTTTACAGGTCCGCCGAGCCATCCCTCCAAAGACGGTTCCGCGTCTTTATGGGGTTTTTGCTTTTGGTTTTGTACCGTGCCCGAGCATGATGCACCCTTTTGTTTCGACTACGCTTGTATTCGAGCCGGATTGTCCTAAAACTTAGTTTCCTTTTCCGAAACCGCCCATCGCAAAGATTTTCATACTATGGACGCCAGTCGGCGGTTGTAATTTCAATGATGACTTACGGCATTAAAGATTCCCTTGTCTCAGGCAATTATTGCAGAAAATTGAAATTGCATTTTCCTCGTGGTAGTCCTTTATCCTGCCCATAACCAGGAGGAATCGCCCAAGAATGATGTAATGCTTTCAAGGGCTCTTGCCGGATTTGAGATAGATCCGAAGTGCTTATATCGACTAGAGGGGTGAATAGGTTATTTTTATGAATTCTTCAACGAGGAATTTGCTGGTGAGGAAATTCCTTAGCTAAGAACTACTTGCAAAGTGGAATAAGTACTCATAAGTAAACATAACAGATACAAACATAGTCAAGATGATGAATTGAAGACTAGCACAGAGTACGGAAGTGAAAGTGCTATATCGACTAGAGGGGGGTGAATAGGCGATTTTATGAAATTCTTCACCGAGGAATTTGCCGTGAGGAAATTCCTTAGCTAAGAACTATTTGCAGCGGAATATGTACTCAGAGGTAAACATAACAGATTACACACATAGTCAAGATGATGAAATGAAGACTAGAACAGAGTACAGAAGCGAAACACAGGATAACAAGATGAAGACAAACAGATCAAGAAATTGAACTGAGGAATTTGTGAAAGTCTTCACCAAAGTCTTCAAGCACGATATGAACAACATGCAACATGTAATGAGGAAATGGATGAGTTGAGGAAATAGAACCACCACCAGGTGAAGACAATGATTTGGTAAACTGGCCCAACTGCTGTCTCAGCTTGTACGTCTGTTGAGCGGCCGAGTATTTAAACTCGAGGACACACAGCCCCGACACCCAGCCTCGAGCCGCAACTCAGACACCCAGCCTCACCAGATTCTCCTTGAACTAAGACCACGCAGGTCTCGGCCCAATCACTGTGGTAAGTCTTCAGTGACTTCCAAACCTTCACAGACTTGGTCACCGGCGATCCACAATTCCTCTTGATGTTTCTAGACCTTGACGCCTAACCGTCTGAAGAAGCACGCCTTCAAAGGTAATAAGCATCGGATCCACGCAGATCAATTTCTTCAAGATGCTCAATCACTTGGGTTTTGTGGGTTTGGTTTTGGGATTTTCCTCACTTGATGATTTTCGCCAAAGTCCTTAGAGGATGGGTTGCTCTCAAATGACAAGTGTCAAGTTCTTCGAGCAGCCAACCAACTAGTGGTTGTAGGGGCGGCTATTTATAGCCTAGGAGCAGCCCGACATGATAAGACATAAATGCCCTTCAATGATATGACCGTTAGGTGGATAAGATATTTTGTCCGCGGCCAAGCAAAGACAAAGAACGGTCGGAAATTTGACTTTCAAAGTCCTCGTGGCTATCATGTTCTCATCAGTAGGCAATTCAAGACAAGCGAATTTTAACTCCTCGCCAGAGAAAGTCATTAGTGACCGTAAGAACTGCATCTCACATCAAGAATTTGATCGAATCTGTATGAGATTTCCAATGGCTTCACTCAAGGGATTGGTAGGTGTAGGATTTTGAGTTGAGCATCACATGGAAATTTTTCCTTAGTATTTCCTCGACCCCTTTAACAAAGACGGTGTTTCCTATGACTCAAGAAAGAGAAAATGAAACTACGAAAACAAAAGTCTTCACGCTCATATTCCTCAATGAATATCAAGTCTTCATGGTCACACCAATTTCTTCACTTTCAAAGTCTTCGTCTTCGTAATATCAAAGTCTTCAAATAAGAACTTCATTTTAGGGTCGACTTTCTCTCAGAATATCAAACTCCTCATAGACTTATAGACCTGTGTACACTCACAAACAAGATCAGCCATTTAACCTATAAGTCTTCAATACACCAAAATCACTAAGGGCACTAGATGCACTTACAATCTCCCTTTTGGTGATTGATGACAACATAGGTTAAGTTTTCAACGGGATAAACATATGAGGTGTAAATACGATATTGAGGATTTTGATTGCAAGATATAGAAGAACTCCCCTAATATGTGCATAATGAGGAATTTGCTTTTGAGGCAATGCACATTTGAAGAATTGAATCATGGAGAACTCCCCTATATCTTGTAATTCATACACGATTTGATATATATACTATGAAGAATTTGAAATGCATGATGAAATATGGTGCCTCGATGAGATTCAAAGATGCATGCAATGATATTTAACGAGGAATAAGCATGCGAATAGCACATCAAAAGTATCGAGCTCAAATATCACATTCAGAGCTTAGTGCTTCAAAAGCATCGAGCATAACACGATCAAAATCAGAGCATCGTAAGCACGATCAAGAGTATCGAGCACAAGGCAAAGTCAGACAATGCACCGCTCAAAAGTATCGTGGCACCATCGATTTAAGATTACAACTCGATCCAATAAAAGTTTCTAAGAACGAGAGTTGTAACTTAATAAAACGCCCATAGTATAAACCCGCTTGAAGACTAACTCAGATTTCTCCCCTTTGTCATCAAATGACCAAAAGGATCAAAACCGAGGACTAACGCCTCAAGATATTCAAGTTGATGGAGGAGCGCCAGCGGTTGGTTGTCAAGTAGGGCTCGCCGCAAATCTTCAAATTCATCATCGGCCACGCGATGAAGAATAAGAACCGCCACCAAATCAGAACTTTGACTCTCTTGAATTTCTTCGAGGTGGTGCGACTAGTCATAAGCTTCCTCAAGACCCATAGTCTTCAATTCTTCCGCTGAATAGACATGATTAAGAACAGCCCAAAGCGGTTGAGGGTTTCATGAAGGTAGTAATCGGTTTTTCTTCACCGCATTATGCGTTGAGGTCATATTGTGAAGAATTGCAGCAAATTGGCGCTGACCCATTTCTGATTGCGATCAACCTTCCGATGAAGACCGAGGAGTAACTCACGATCACCATCACCCTCGGTGCCGTGGCTTGAGGTCTGTTGCTTGGTTGAGGTATTTGCGGCAAGGTCATGCGAGCGTAATCGCCATTGGTGGAGTAAGATGCAGCTTTGCAAACCGACCATCCAATGGACGAGTGCCTTCATCAATTACAACCGCTGCCTTGCCCTTGTCATCGATGATGAAATTGGTCGCTTGAGGACTTCAATGGGCGGCAGAAGTGCCATGGTTCAGAGTGTCACTTTATAGTTCAAAGAAGATCTTGCCCTTATGAATCTCATGATCCAAGGCGATATGGCTTCAGCTCAAAAGGTGACATTGCAATATTGGCCGAGTCCTCATGAAGAAATCATGGAAGTTGACGGAACGCCATGAATGATATTGAAAAGCATGTTCTTCATGATGCCAACGACGCCTTCGCATTTGAGTCGTGGCCTTTGATTGACTCATTGTCTTCGCCAAGATTCTATACACACCGAGGCACATACAAGCAAATCCTTGACGAGGAATTTGGTTCGAGGGGCTTGGCCTCGCTTCAATGGCTTCATAAGCACTTGCATAAAGTGATCGACAGCCACGCTCATTGTAGAGGCAACGAGCAGATTCATGGGGAGGATCAAGAGGAAGGACACGAAGCAATTCAGTTGTTGGTGCCTTGTAGTGAGTATTTTCACCATCCAATCCAAACCCATGAGTTGATGTCTTCAAAGATCTCCGTGATGTGCAGGTGGCATAGAATCAAGAATGAGTTCTTCATTCCACCACATATATCGCTGCAGTAAATTCAGCAGCCTCGCATCGTGAAGAACACGGAGTAATCGCTCAAGCACGGCAGTGATTCCATGTCCACATGAGGAATATGCTCATGGTCGAAGATCTTGTCCTTGTCAAATAGCACCGAGGAATAGAAGTTTGCTTGTGTTGGAGTCCAGAAGCGTTTTTTCCTGATTCGAGCAGAGTCATAAGGATTGTAAGCAAGTGAAGAACACGTGCTCGTAAAAGAAGTCTTCAGCCTTGAATTTTTGCTTGCTTGAGAACGGATTCTTTGGCTTGGGCAGAGGAATATCGTGATTTGCAAGACAACCTCCGAATCGCGAGCTCAGTTCTTCAGTCGAGGAATTTCTGTTCCTCTCCTTGTGCAGCTTTGAGGATCAAGAAGGGTTCTTCAAATACTAGTGGCTGGAATCTCTTCGCTGATGATGATGGGATGAGTTTCTTCAGAGCCCATTTGAACAGAGTAGCCGGGATCGAGGAACTTGTTGAAGCGGAGTGAAGAGAGGAGTATTGGGGTGCCGACTTTCCCAAAAGTCATCGCTCATCACAGTGTAGTGCACCCAATATCCACGCCTTCATCTTCTTTTTCACTTCTCAACACCGCCTCTTCACCGTGAACCGAGGCACGGTGAGGAAGCAACAGAGTTGAAGGGAAAGCTTCCACTTCAATTTCTTCATCAAGCTGTTCAAGTAGCAACAGATTGATTTTCTTCATCCGATCCGCTTGGGATCGTATTCTTCTCCAAAGGAACAATTTCTTGATGACATGGAGGAAATGGGAATGGCATCGATAGGATTTTCAATCGAGCTGGTCATTGGCTTCATTTTCTTCAGAGTCAAGAATTTGACGCAATGATGCCTTCCTTTTTTTTCATCGCAGCTCGCTCAGAGCCTTTTGTCTTCTTCACTTCATAGGCGTATGGAAGAATTGGAGTTGGTGTTGGCGCAGGAGGAGCCGAGGATTGTGGTACAGCTTTTCAGCACAACTGGTGCAGCTGCCCTGCTTCTTCAGATTCTTCAGCGCACTACTAGTGGATGCCCCGGAATTTCTTCAAAGAATGGAATGGAGTCATCAGCCCGAACTTGTAGTTTTTCATCAAGACGCTGAAAGTCATCAGCAGGTCGGCATGTTCTTCAAAGAGGCTGAGCAGATTCTTCACTCGAGGATTTTCTTGTTGCGATGGAGCTGCAATAATTGACATTTTCTTCGCCGAGTGATGAATCTCACCTTGGCTCCTTGCCAACAAGATTGTAAGCATCAAAATCCTTGCCGAGTGCTTGATTTGATTGAGCTTTAAGAAGTTCTTCAGAGTCAAGTTGATGATGTTTTTCCTCGTAAGCTTCTCCTTTCGCTTTTGCTCTTCAATTCACGAGCCTTTTCAAATTTCCATTTCTTCAGAGATGAAATGGTTCAGATATGACTTTGACCAGAGTCAGGGCGATCCGAAGAGGAGTGTGGATCCCGATGCCACAGTCAATGAAGTCAAGGATCTTCTTCGATCCAAAAGCAGAGGCACACTTGTTCTTTTGGCTCTAGCGGCCTTGGTCACTGGTCTCGATGATTTCTTCAAGTTCTTCATCGAGGCTTCATCATCGAGGGAACGTTGAATGCAACCTGCTTTCTTCTTTGACTTGGCCGAGGACCGGCCCAAAGCTTGCTTTTGTCTTCAGCAGAGGGGGCCTGTTGAGGACATTGGTGCAGCCGAGGAACTTGTCAAACACCGTATAATTGAGAAACCCCGAGTCCTTTGACAAGTAGCAAGATGCACAGTGTTGAGGACTTGAGGAGCTGCTGAGGATTTTGCATGAGCAGCAGCAGCCTCGAGGAATTTGCCGTGAGGGCGCGGGCCGAGGAACTGGGCCGTGAGGGCGCCGACGGTGAAGCACTTGGCTTATGCAGTGCTTTTTGGCATTGATTTCTCGGCTTGACCGAGGGCTCAAGAGCAGCAGCAGCAGAGAATCCTCATTGAATTTCCTCACCGCCTCCTTGGCCTGTCTTGCCAATTTGGCTTGGCGCCTGACCATTCTTCAGAAAGTCTTCACCACGCTTGATGCTAGTGGGATCAGCGATTGGCCAAAGCCAAGGAGCTCTTGGGCATGGAGGATTCAGAGCTAATTTCTCATGTACTTAGGAGTGACATAGCGTATTCTCGCCATTCTCGTGCCCATCTCCTTTCTATTCTCTCAGATGCAAGACTTTATACTGGTTCTTGGTCTCCTTGCCAAACTTGGATTCATCAAAAAGAGTCTTTGTATATTTCCTCAGAATTTCAAAAGCAGTCATGACTTCCGGCTTTTCCTCCCTTCTGGTCTCTTGCCTTCTGCCATTTTCTTCAGTGAGGAATTTGAACAATAGAGCACTCAAGAAGTATGCAGTTTTTCTTCAAGGAACGCTGCAAATGAGTTAAGTTGATGAGAACCTAGTGATTCAAAGAATGACATGA
The DNA here is from genome assembly GCA_021437245.1 of Aegilops speltoides. NCBI lineage: Eukaryota > Viridiplantae > Streptophyta > Magnoliopsida > Poales > Poaceae > Aegilops > Aegilops speltoides. Next base: position 10,303 of record JAHHZJ010000483.1, on the reverse strand, counting down.
GTACCGTGAACAGAGTGTAGGTGCGAGGAATTTGGAGAGGTCATATGCTTCTCGTAAGATTTTTCAAAAGAAGCAAGTTTTGAGGAATTTGACCAGTTGAGCCTTGAGGAATTTCACTAAGCTGCTTGCCTTAGGTTCCAGAGTTGTACAGATTGAAAATCCGCACAATTGAGGAATCTTGAAGAAATGAATGCTTAGGGAGATAAATCAAGAACATATAGTGTGTGAGGTGTTCATATGTGAAGATTTTGAAGAGTAAAACACCTTTGAAGATTTTCGTAAAGATTTGAGAATCAACGCGAGTAATAAAAGTGACTTTTAATTACCCGAATCAAGAACACGATTTAACAGAGATGAACTGAGAGAAGTTCGTCACGTTAGATCTTCCACGCCCTAACTTGGCAGAGGAAGACGACTACGGGGCGGCGGAGTGAAGATTTCCGCGATCGGCGCGAGTACGACGGGCGATGAGGTCGAGGCAAGGAAGCTTTTCCTCACCGGGCGGCGATGGAGTAGCGGCGCGCTTAGGGTTTGAGGAGAGCTCGAGCGAGAGACAGCGATCGAGCGGAGTAAATGAAGTGAGGAGGGTAAAGGGTATTTATAGCCACGGTGAAAAACTGTTCGCCCAAGATTTTGGACTAACATGCCCCTGCCCTTTCTCCTTCACGCGACGTGTGTCACCCACGCATCGCGCGATGAGATCGTAAGATCGTGGGTGATTAAACTAATACATCGTGGGATGCGGAACGGTTTGAGCGGTAAAACCAAAATTTTGGATAAGATTTGTTTAAAAGTTTCGTCGCAATTTCTTCAAATTGTCAAGGACCAAAGAAGACTTTGAACGAGTTTCAATCGTAACGCATATGAAGAATTTGTGAATAGATTGGATTGAGTATAGCATAGAGGGAAGGGTCCGATCACATTCACTTAGCGTAAATCGCAACTTGAAGAATTAGCAATAAGTGAATGCTGAGAGGACATAAACTCATATATATATATATATAGCCAATGAAGAAAGACGACGGAAATATCAAGATTTTGCAAAGTTGAAGAATTTGAAAAATTGAGGAATTTCAAAATGAGGAAAACTCAAATTGAAGATTTTCAACTTTTGTGGTATGTGAGCTCAATCAGATAAGAATGATGATTTCGCATAATCACTGCATAATTGTCGAGGGTTCTCGAGAATCAAATTCTTCATTGATTTCTTCACACTTAGAGTGTTATTCTTCATTGATTGAGGAACAACGCTTTCTTCATGTGTTGCACATCTAAGTCATCAATTATGCATAAGGGTTAGGATGTGTCCTTTTCAAAGAACATTCAAGATTCTAAGATATTTAGCTCACACCGCAACTTGCTAAATCTCTTCTCATCCAAGGGCTTGGTGAAGATATCAGCCAGCTGTTCTTCGCCTTCACATGCTCGATGGAGATATCGCCTTCAACACATGATCACGAAGAAAATGATGACGAACTGATGTGCTTAGTCTTCGAGTGCTGAACTGGTTGTGAGCAATCTTGATGGCACTCTCATTGTCGCAGAGGAGAGGCACATTCTTCACGCTGACGCCATAGTCCTTGAGGGTTTGCTTCATCCAAAGCAGCTTGAGCACAAAGATGAGCCAAAGAGCAATGTATTCAGCTTCAGCAGAGAGATGTGATACACAGCTCGCTTTCTTCGAGGACCAATGCATCAAAGATCGTCCGAGGAAATGACAAGTGCCGATGTTGACTTATGGTCCACACGATCACCAAAGATAGTCGAGTCGTAATATCCAATGAGATCAAAAGCAGAGCCCTTGGGGTACCATAATCCTAGTGTTGGTGTGTGAGCTAGATATCAAGAATATGCTTCACAGCCTTTATGGTGTGATTCTTCGCAAGCTTGAAATCGGGCACACATGCAAACACTAAGCATTATATCCGCCTAGATGCACATAAGTACAATAAAGAACCAATCATGGAGCGGTATACCTTGTGATCAAGTCAATACCATTTTCATCAAGGCATAGATGACCATTTGTGGGCATAGGAATTTTGACGCTTTGCAATCTTGCATGCCGAATTTCCTCAAGACATCTTTGAGGTATTTCTCCGAGATATGAATATGCCATTGCGCTGCCGATTTAATTTGAAGACCTAAGAAGAATTTCAACTCTCCCATCATAGACATTTGATATTCTTCACTCATCATATAGGCAAATTCATCACTATATCGCTGGTTAGTACAGCCAAAGATAATATCATCAACATATATTTGGCACACAAACAGTTCACCATCATATGATTTAGTAAATAGAGTAGGGTCAAGTGAACTGGTGTGAAGCCATTCTTCACGAAGAATTCCTTCAGTGTGTCATACCACGCCCGAGGGGCTTGCTTGAGGCCATAGAGAGCCTTATTTAGTCTGAAGACTTTGTCGATTCTTGGGATCTTCAAAACCCGGGGTTGAGCAACATATACTTCTTCCTCAAGCTTACCATTGAGGAATGCACTTTTCACATCCATTTGATATAAGATGATATCATGATGGTTAGCATAGGCAAGTAAATGTAATAGCCTCAAGTCTAGCAACAGTGCAAAAGTTTCATCAAATCAATTCTTCAACCTCGTGTAGCCTTGAGCTACTAGTCGTGTTTTATTCCTCACCACAAGGCCATTTTCATCTTGCTTGTTGCGTAGATCCACTTTGTGCCAATGATATTATGCTTATGAGGATCCGGGCGATCGACCAATTCCTGCACATTGTTCAGCTCGAATCGATGTAATTCTTCTTGCATAGCCCTAATCCACTCCGCCCGTAAATGCTTCATCTACCTTAGTGGGCTCGAGATAGAGACAAAAGCATAGTGCCCACAAAAGTTAGATAAGTGTGAGGCTTTTGAGCGGGTGAGAGGACCTCGTGCAATCGATGTCATCGATGATCTTCTCCACTTGCACTTCTTTTGCAACACGTGGATGAGTTGGTTGTCGCCGAGGATTTTGATCAGATTTTCTTCAAAGACCATTTTCCTCATCATGTTCTTCAGTGCATCACCGACGTTCTTCACGAACAGAATGAATTCTTCAAAGATTCTTCAAGAGGAATGACATCCTCGCTGTTTTGAGCTTGATAGCATCCTCAAAAAAGGTTCATCTAACATGTAGGTAGGTGCTCTTTATGCAGCCATTAGTTTCATCGAATCGCACATCTACAAAGGTCAACAATCTTGTGAAGAACAATGTTGAAGACTCAGAGGTGTGCGTAGTCCTTTCCAGAACCAAGCATAAACCTTCATGTGCTTTTGGTGCAAATTTAGAGTTGTGGTGAGGATCTCTAATCCAACATTTAGCAATCAAGACTTTGAAATAACTCACATTGGGTTTCTTGTCGCGAGGAGTTCATATGCGCCTTCTTGAAGAATTTGTGAAGATATACTGCTGATGATGTGGCAGCAAGATCAATTGCATCAATCCAAAAACGCCGAGGCGCTTTTGTATTCATCAAGCATAGTGCGAGCCATCTCAACAAGAGTTCTGTTTTGCGCCCACGACGCCATTTTGCCGAGGAGTATAAGGAGCAGATAATTCATGAGTAATACCAAGTTCATCAAGATAGGCATCAAGACCAGAATTTTGAACTCGCCCATTGTCACTTCGATATGCTTGATCTTCACACCAAAGTTGGTTGAAGCCCTCGAGGAAAATCGCTTGAAGACTTCCTGCACTTCATGTTTGTAGGCAACAATGTGTACCCATGTATATCGAGAATAATCATCAACAATGACAAAACCATATAGAGATGCATCATTAGTGACCGCTGAATAATGATTAGGTCCAAGAGGTCCATGTGAAGCAATTCAATGGACGGTAGTGGTCATGATAGTCTTCGCCGGATGCTTGGCCTTGGTCATTTTTCCGCTTCACATGCTCCGCATAAGGATCCTTGAGGAATTTGACATTCTCAATGCCAATGACATGCTTCTTCTTCAAGCGTGTTCAAATTCCTCATGCCCGCATGACCAAGTCGTCGATGCCATAGCCAGCCTTCCAAGCTTTTGCAAGTAGACACATGGCTGGTTGTGGTCCCAGAGAGAAATCAACAATATACGATCTCCTCTCCTAAAGCCTTCAAGACTTTGGAATTGTCACCCCATAATCACAACACAATGATATTTGCCAAAGACAACAACCATATCAAGATCACAAAGCATTGAGATCGACATGAGATTGTATCCTAAGGATTCAACAAGCATGACTTTGTCCATGTGCTTATCCTTAGAGATAGCAACCTTACCAAGACCCAATACCGACTTTTGCCTTTGTCAAGAAATATGATATGCTTCAGAGGTGACGGTGATAAAGGAGCATCCATCAATAGATTCTTGTCACCAATATGTGATTTGTACATCCACTATCGAGGACCCATTCAAGAGTTTTGGGTTGATCATCCCGCAGATGAATTAGTGTAACTTATAATCTCATATGCTTCATCAATGAAGAATATGATATCAAGTTCATCGATGAATTTCATCAAGCAAGAAATGATATAGCAAGATGAGGACGCAGAAATGAAAGTTCATTTCATCATGATTCGCCAAGGCCCTTTCAGCATTTTGTCGTCCCCAAAGAAATTCTTCAGACGCTCGAGCACGCCCGAGACCTGACCTCGCAGAAGAGATTAGTTCTTTTTCTTCACCACCCACATCCGAGGGGTGGCAAAGAGTTCATCATCCCGAAAGCACCATGTGAGAAAGGTGGCAAAGATGCCAAACCATTTCGCTTAGCATAGGAGGGGTTAGGTAAGCATATGAATAAGCAGTAGTAATTCTTCGAGGACTTATGAACATAATGGTTTGAAGAATAATGCACATATTCATAGCCCTTAGCTTTACCTCATGAGATGATTTGTTAGCACGATGATAATCATATGAGGACTTTGATCCAGCTTGAGGAATTTGATCCTCGTGAAGAATTTGGTCCATATGAGGATTTGGATCCATATGAAGAATTTGGTCCATATGAAGAATTTGATCTGGGGTTCCTGTTTTCACCGGTGGTGTCATGAGGACATTCACCAAGACTTTCAACACAGCTTTTGGGAACCCAGATTTTCTTCATAGGGGAACCGCTCTCGCAGCTTAGTGCCAACATATCTAGCAAATACTTCACCATTCTGATTTTTGAACAGTTTATAGTTGAGTCAAATGACTCATCGAAGAATGAGGAGATTCACATGTAAAGCCAGATAAGTTAGATGGATCAATCGAGGTCCCTTTGCAAAGAACCCATGAGGTTTTGGGATACCGCCAGTTTCCAATATGTTCCATCGGCATTCAGCTTCTCTCAAAGGCAATACCTCTTTCCTAGGGTTTCGTTGAGGATCTGCTTTTGAGCACATCACAAAGTGTCTGATGCCCTTTGAGGCTTTTGTACATGCTCGTCATGTACAATTCCTTCAGCCCTCGCATTGTCAAGGATACTAGCAAAGTCCTCGATGAGGAATTAGTGATAGCAGAGGCAGATGAAGAATTTGTAACATTTGAAGCATTTGAACATTCAGTGAAGAATTAGCAGATTCACGCTCAATGCACTTTAAGCATGGAGGAACAAATTCTTCCCGAGAAGCGCTGATTTGTTGAGCTAGTAATGAATCGCGCCCTTCAAGATCTTCATAACATACTCTTAGCTTTTCAAGATCTCGCTTTCTTTGAATAGCTTCAAGAGAAAGCTTCTCATTGTCTTGCTTTTCTTGAAGAAATTCATAAGAAAGTTTCTCATGATCGACAAGAGGGAGTTATGATGACCTTGAAGGTTATCATACTTAGACCAAGTCTCAAGATTTTCAACAGGCTTTAGTGCGATCCATTTCTTCACCCAACATATCATCACTTTTATCTAGCATGTTTTGAACCTTTTCAAGAGCCCGTTGTTGTTTCACAGCAATTTTAGCAAGTTTAGAGTAGCTAGGCTTAAGATCCTCATCGATTCATTTTCACTAGAATCGAGGAGTTGTATTTGAGTACCTTAGCTGCTTTTGCCATGAAGCAATAGGTGGGAGCGAGCCATCATTATCTTCATCAGCTTGTTGGTGGAATCAGTTTCTTCAAGGTTGAAGATGGACTTGTCGACAAAAGCAGAGTAACGGCCGACTCGCCACACCGCACTCAGATTCTTCTTGACATTCTCCTCTTCATCATTTTCCTCGATTCAGCTTCAGAGTCCATTTCTTGCCAATGAATGCCCGAGCTTTCTTGAGCTGCCCTTCTTGTGAGATGAAGACTTTGATGGTTTTGAAGACGAAGATTTTGATGATTTCTTCTTCTTCTTCATTTCATCGTAATCTGTAGTCCTTGTATTTCTTCTTCTTCATTTCCTTTTCCCATCGAGGACAATCTTGAATATAGTGACCAGGCTTCTTGCATTTGTGGCAAAGTCTTCTTGTAGTCACCGGATGAAGAATCACTTCCCTTGAGGGTTTTCCAAAGCGACCACGCCTTGTGAATTTCTGAATTTCTTCACAAGGAGAGCTAGATCCTGCTCAGCTTCAGATCACCAAGGCTACTACCGTAATCCTCACATTCAGAGTCGACACAACCTTAGCCTTCAGGCACGTGGTTTGCCATAGTTTGAGCCATAGAGATCTCTTTCAGCAAGTCGAACTCGTGAGTGTTAAGCCTTCGAGGATATCAGCAGGATCAAGTGACTTGTAGTCAAGACGCTCTTGTATCATCAGTCCCAGAGTATCAAATGAGGAATCAAGCTTATCTTAGCGCTTTTTCACAACTTCATGATCAAGATGTCAAGGGCACCGAGGGCTTGAAGCTCATTTGAGATGTCAAGAGGCGATCAAGGTTTGTTGACATTTTCGTTGTCGAGTCTTTTGAAGCGTTGAAGAGATTCCAAGAACATCAACTCGAGAGTCACGCTGAGTTGAGACTCCTTCATTTACTTTGGACAGCCTATCCCTGTATAAGCTTGGCAGCTTCCAAAGCACTCACTCTTCCATACCGCCCTTTGCTCGATGGCCACAGATGATATTCTTCGCTTGAGAGTCGAGTTGTTTGAATCTCTTCACATCAAGAGCGGTCAGTGTTTCAAAGGATGGGGACACCATTTTCCACAACATACCGTAGATCATTATCATTGCCTCAAGATGCATCCGCATCTTGTTCTTCCAAAGAGGGGTAGTCCGCTCCATCAAAGGTAGGACACCCAGCCGAGACCTTGATCATACCGCGGTCGATATAACTAGAACTCCGTGGTTAAACTAAAATCACACGTAACAAGGGAGTACCTTGCTCGATACCAATTGAAAGTGCTATATCGACTAGAGGGGGGTGAATAGGCGATTTTATGAAATTTTCACCGAGGAATTTGCCGTGAGGAAATTCCTTAGCTAAGAACTATTTGCAGCGGAATAAGTACTCAGAGGTAAACATAACAGATTACACACATAGTCAAGATGATGAAATGAAGACTAGAACAGAGTACAGAAGCGAAACACAGGATAACAAGATGAAGACAAACAGATCAAGAAATTGAACTGAGGAATTTGTGAAAGTCTTCACCAAAGTCTTCAAGCACGATATGAACAACATGCAACACGTAATGAGGAAATGGATGAGTTGAGGAAATAGAACCAACTAGCTTGGTGAAGACAATGATTTGGTAAACCAGTTCCAACTGCTGTCTCAGCTTGTACGTCCTGTTGAGCGGCCGAGTATTTAAACTCGAGGACACACATTCCCGACACCCAGCCTCTCGAGCCGCAACTCAGACACCCAGCCTCACCAGATTCTCCTTGAACTAAGACCACGCAGCCTCGGCCCAATCACTGTGGTAAGTCTTCAGTGACTTCCAAACCTTCACAGACTTGGTCACTCGGCGATCCACAATTCCTCTTGATGTTTCTAGACCTTGACGCCTAACCGTCTGGAAGAAGCACACCTTCAAAGGTAATAAGCGCCGGATCCACGCAGATCAATTTCTTCAAGGATGCTCAATCACTTGGGGTTTTGTGGGTTTGGTTTTGGGATTTTCCTCACTTGATGATTTTCGCCAAAGTCCTCTGAGGATGGGTTGCTCTCAAATGACAAGTGTCAAGTTCTTCGAGCAGCCAACCAACTAGTGGTTGTAGGGGCGGCTATTTATAGCCTAGGAGCAGCCCGACATGATAAGACATAAATGCCCTTCAATGATATGACCGTTAGGTGGATAAGATATTTTGGTCCACGCCAAGAAGACAAAGAACGGTCGGAAATTTGACTTTCAAAGTCCTCGTATATCATGTTCTCATCGTAGGCAATTCAAGACCGGCGAATTCCTAACTCCTCGCCAGAAAGAAGTCATCAAGGACTGTAAGAATCGGCTCTCACATCAAGAATTTGACTGAATCAGTATGAGATTTCCAATGGCTTCACTCAAGGGATTGGTAGGTGTAGGATTTTGAGTTGAGCATCACATGGAAATTTTTCCTTAGTATTTCTCGATTTCCTTTAACAAAGACGGTGTTTCCTATGACTCAAGAAAGAGAAAATGAAACTACGAAAACAAAAGTCTTCACGCTTCATATTCCTCAATGAATATCAAGTCTTCATGGTCACACCAATTTCTTCACTTTCAAAGTCTTCGTAAAGTCTTCGTAATATCAAAGTCTTCAAATAAGAACTTCATTTTAGGGTCGACTTTCTCTCAGAATATCAAACTCCTCATAGACTTATAGACCTGTGTACACTCACAAACGCATCGCCATTTAACCTATAAGTCTTCAATACACCAAAATCACTAAGGGCACTAGATGCACTTACAAATAAGATGATCAAGAAATTGAACCGAGGAATTTGTGAAAGTCTTCACCAAAGTCTTCAAACATAGATATGAACAACATTCAACACAAAGAATGAGGAAATGAAAGAGTTGAGGAAATAGAACCACCTGGGCTTGGTGAAGACAATGATTTGTAAACCAGTCCCAACCGCTGCCTCAGGCCAGGTACGCCCTGTTGGAGCGGCCGAGTATTTAAACTCGAGGACACGCAGTCCCCGACACCCGCCTCGAGCCGCAACTCAGACACCCCAGTCCTCACCAGTATTCTCCTTGAACTAAGACCACGAGGCCTCGGCCCATCACTCGTGGTAAGTCTTCAGTGACTTCCAAACCTTCACAGCATTTGGTCACTCGGCGATCCACAATTCCTCTTGATGTTCTAGACCTTGACGCCTAACCATCCGGAAGAAGCACAGCCTTCAAAGGTAACAAGCCCGGATCCACGCAGATCAATTTCTTCAAGGATGCTCAATCACTTTGGGTTTGTGGGGTTTGGTTTTGGGATTTTCCTCACTCGATGATTTTCGCCAAAGTCCTCTGGAGGATGGGTTGCTCTCAAATGACAAGTGTCAAGTTCTTCTGAGCAGCCAACCAGCTAGTGGTTGTAGGGCAGCTATTTATAGCCTAGGAGCAGCCCGACATAATAAGACATAAATGCCCTTCAATGATATGACCGTTAGGTGGATAAGATATTTTGGGACAGCCAAGCAAGTAGCAAGCAACGGTCGGAAATTTGACTCTCAAATTCCTCGTGGCTATCATGTTCTCATCAGTAGGCAATTCAAGACTAGCGAATTCCTAACTCCTCGCCGAAAGAAAGTCCTCAAATGACTGTAAGAATCAAGTCTCACATCAATTTAAATTGATCGAATCAGTATGAGATTTCCAATGGATTCACTCAAGGATTGGTAGGTGTAGGATTTGAGTTGAGCATCACATGGAAATTTTTCCTTAGTATTTCTCTAATTCTTTAACAAAGACATGTGTTTTATGACTCAAGAAAGAGAAAATGAAACTACGAAAACAAAAGTCTTCACGCTTCATATTCCTCGAATGAATATCAAGTCTTCAAGGTCACACCAATTTATTCACTTTCAAAGTCTTCGAAAGTCTTCAGAATATCAAAGTCTTCAATAAGAACTTCATTTTAGGGTTGACTTTCTCTCAGAATATCAAACTCCTCATAGACTTATAGACCTGTGTACACTCACAAACAAGATCAGCCATTTAACCTATAAGTCTTCAATACACCAAAATCACTAAGGGCACTAGATGCACTTACAATCTCCCCTTTGGTGATTGATGACAACATAGGTTAAGTTTTCAACGGGATAAACATATGAAGGGTAAATACGATATTGAGGAATTTGATTGCAAGATATAGAAGAACTCCCCTCAATATGTGCATAGTGAGGAATTTGCTTTTGAGGCAATGCACATTTGAAGAATCGAATCATGGAGATCTCCCCTATATCTTGTAATTCATACACGAT